>RJWK010046233.1:0-17715 GCA_004363435.1 Platanista minor | reverse complement strand
CCCTCCCCACCCAGGCCTTCCCCCCTCGCTGCCCCCCCATGACCCCATCCTCTCTCTCTTCTTGTTTGATCCCAAGGCTCCCCCTGGGGGGCTGACCCATCTCTCATTTTAGCACCTCTGACTCCTCCCTACCCGTCCCCTCCCCCTTGCGTCCTTGTTTCCACAACTGTCCCGGTCAGGAGGCCTTGGTCCCTCTGGGCAGCTCCCACAGCCCGTCCCCAGCACCCACTTGCCTGTGCGCTGCTGTGGGACTTGCAGTCCTCTCTCCCTTAGTCCCTGCAGTTCCAGGTCTCGTTTCCTGCCTCACCTTGTGCCTCTCCTGCCCTCCTCCCTTATAAATAATTTTCCATCCTCGGCCAGGCTAGTCTTCATCTCCAGCTCAGGGTAACAACAACAAAGTCAGTCCTTCGGAGCATCTTCTAAGCCCTCTGAGCACTTCTCCATTATAGCTACACACACCTTACCTATGAGTCCTAAAAAAGTCCTGTGAGGTAGACACTATCATTTTTTAAAAATTCTTTTCCATCATAGTTTGCTGCAAGTTATTGAGTATAGTTCTCTGTGCTCTACAGTAGGACCTTGTTGATTATCTGTTTCATATATGGTAATGTGCATCTGTTAATTCCAAGCTCCTAATTTATCCCTCCCCACCCCCCTTCCCCTTAGGTGACCATAAGCTTGTTTTCTATGTCTGTGAGTCCATTTCTTTTTTGTAAATAAGTTCATTTGTATCGTATTTTAAATTCCACATGTAAGTGATATCAGATGATATTTGTCTTTTTCTGTCTGACTTACTCTGCTTAGTATGATAATCTCTAGGTCCATCCATGTTGCTGCAAATGGCATGATTTCATTTTTTTTATGGCTGAGTAGTATTCCATTGTATATATGTGCCACAGCTTCTTTATCCATTTGTCTGCTGATGGACACTGAGGTTGCTTCCATGTCTTGGCTCTTGCAAATAGTGCTGCTATGGAGACGCTATTCTTTTGATTCCCATCAGGATAGGTCACCCAAGAGTGGCCTGGGGCCTGGGGTCCTGTGTGGCCCCCTGGGTGTGCTACTAGACCTTGGCTTCCATCCACCTCACTGCCCTTCCCTTCCGAGGAGGCCCTGACCCCACGTAGGGGCAAAAAACTGTGAGAGCCGCTGAGTTCTGAACCCCGCTCTCTCGACCGGGACTTGTTGGCTTGCCTGATTGTCACTTGCATACCTTCTCCCCTGCCGACACACACGTCAGAACTGCCCTGCACTGCCCAGCTGCTGCAGTACCTGCCTGGTGCCTGCTCTCACACCTGGTAGATGCGTGGACCACACCTGGATGGAGCCTTTGGCCTGTTGTAACTTGGGTGACTCTCCAAAGACCCTTAAACCCTCTGGCTCCAATTCTGATATGACCCTGACCAGTAGTTAAACCAGTCAATTATGACGTTATCTTCCTCTCTAGTCTTATCCTAATTAAAATCCACACTGTCTAGCCTGGCTTCCTGAGCAGGCCAGGTCTGGTCCAGCTCCGGGACTGCTTTTGTCTCTCCTCTCCTTTCTGTTTTCTAGCTCTTCCAGGGGTCTCTCCACATCTCCACAGCCTTCCCTGTCCTGTGCACAATTACAGCCATGCATCGTTTCACCAACTGAACGTAAACTTCCCACGGCAAAGGGTGTGCCTGAGATCAGCGATCTTCCAGCTTGGCTGTGCAACGAAGTCACCTGAGAGCGTTCAAAATACTAGATGACTAGGCTGTGCTGAAACCCTACCGAATTCGGACCACCACCCAAGATGACTTTGGATGCTCAACGCCTATGCATAATAGACAGTCATTATTCATGGTGGTCCTAGTTTCTTTTAATTCTCCAATGAACTTGTGAATTACATAGGATATAAACTGCCTGGCCCATGCCTGACAAGTAATAGGTATTCAGTAAATGCTAATTATTTCCCTTACGCTTTCTTTTAGTCATCTCAAGTTTCATAGCCTTCATTTGTTTAAATAAGCATTTTAACGGATGTATATGCCCCATATTCCTTCCTGCTCTGTGTATTTACGGCTTCGTCAGTTGGAGGTTCTCTGGCTTTCTCTTGGCCTTCAATTACCCCTTTCAGACTCTTTCTTTGGACATTTTCATATTAAACTTGTTCTTTAGTCTGCATATTCTCAAACCTTCTGTACAATTATATATTCTGCCACCTACTCTTTTTTCTTTTTTAGTCTTGATCTTTGCTTCTTTATTTTTCACTATAACTTCCTTCCAGCAATTAGTGAAGTCGACCTTGAAATCTCAGAGCCATTCATTTTTACATGTGTTTTTACTGTATCTTATTTTATTTAAATTCCCTGTATTGAACATTATTGGAAGACTTTGGAACTTAAAATTTAAGTTTTCTGTCTGATTGCAATGGCCTGTTTAGGTGGAAGAGGTAGAAGAGAATTTCAAAGCTAGAAGAGATCTTAGATATTATCAGTTCACCTGCTTTGTTTTACACATGAAGCATCTGAGACACAGAGATAAAGTGAATTACCAGGGGTTACATTGTTAATTAGTGGCAGACTCACTTTCTTGGTGGAGGCAGGGGAGGGTGAGTAGCTCCCACTTTTAATTGTGACATTTTAAATTGTACAATTGTTTTGAGCTCTGCATCTTCCGCCCCCATATTTAGTCTCTTAAAATGACAAAAGCGCCTAACAATCAGAGGTTTGGGGTTTAATAATTTACTTCCAGCTCCTATTTGCAGCACCCAATATTCCTTTGAAATTACCAGACAGACCCGGCAGTGGCCAACAATAAATTTCCCATCTCCAGTTGGAAAAGTTCAGGTTTTCTTAGGATACTGTGTTGCAGTGACTCTTGTCCGGAATTGGTACCTCCCCCGAGATGGGGAACTTTGTGCCAGTGAGAAAACTTTTTGTTTCCTTCAAGGAGAAGAGAGAAAATCACTCCTCAAAAGCCAACAAGCTGTCTGTCTGTGAGGTCTTTCTTTCTTCCTGTCTCATCTCTTTGAGCTGTTTGGTTTGTCCCCATGCCCGCCACGCCCACCCCCACCCTCCCCCGGCCCCAGCCCACTGGGACTATAATCCAACCTGAGTTGCCAGATAGTGGAGGCCTTGCGGAGGAGTGAGCACAGGATGGGGCGGTGCCGGGAGTGACCAGAAGCCACGGAGATACTCCTTCACCCCCAACATCCAATGTACGTGCTTCACAGAGGAACAACAAACCTGACATATCTACACAATAGGACAACAGCTAGAACCACAAAACCCATCCATCCAAGGGTGGTGGAGGGCAGTGGGAAGGTGGGGTGAGACGGTCAATGGCACAGGGAGAACAAAGCATCAAGTCCGTCCAGGAAGTGGGGCTGGCAAATGCTGGGGAGGAGCTGCAGGGGAATCTGTGGTCCTTGCAGGCTCATCGGAGTTGAAAACCCACATCCTGGTTTCAGGATTCAGATTCTGCCTTACCTGCACCAGAGACAAAACTCCCAGCTCCTCAGAGAGGAGGGAATATGCAGAGGGCCCTTAGCGGGAGTGGGTCCCGCCTCCCGGGTGGGGAGGTGAATGGGAGATAAGAGCTGCCCCGGGGTCTTTCCAATACCACCCCTGCCCTGGGCAGCAGCCCTCAGCTCACAGAGACGGATGCTGTGAATGCTGCGAAGGGGACCCCTCTGCGGAGGCTGAGCCGTCAGGACAGATTGCAGGCAGCCGGGCTTGGGGAGGCGTCTACTACGTAAGGAGGCCACCAGGAGAAGAGGTGCAGCTCTTTGCTGCTCATGCAGCTGGTGTGAACAAAGGAGAGGAGACAGGGATGGTGAACGAAGACTGCACGGGGTGAGGAAAGCCAAGGGCGACCCAACCTGAGCCGGAACCGCTGGTGCATTTCGATTCCTTTATTGAGCCAGCGACATTCGAAGCAGTGCAGTGAGTGGGGAGGGGCCTGTGCAGAAGCCTCACCAGCTGGCCAGCGAGATGGGGGGAAGGAGACTTAGCAACATCCCCTGGATGAAGCAAAGAGGCCGCAGCAAACAGATGAAGAGGGTGTGAGCCATTTTTTGCTGACACAAAGGATGGAATGCAGCTTCTCCTGGATTCCTCAAGTGCCAGATCAGCTGCGTCCTGAAAGCAAGTGGCGCTGATGACTTTGCTAAGCTGCGGAGCCTCCAATGAGCCCGAAAACCGATGTAAGGAAGAGTCCCAGCTATGACCAAACGTCTCCATGTAGCGATGGATCACCAGTACCGTGTGTGGTTACTGCCTGAAGCTCACGAGCAAACACTCGATGAAGCACAAGGAGACTGAACAGAATGCTCTGCCATTCCCAGGCAGCTCTGGAAAGTTCCAGGGACAACGTGAGCCTCCGCCCCACGTACCCCACTCTGTCTACCATGCCAGGACCCTGCTGGTCCTTCAGGGATGCTCCTCCCCTTGTTCCTGGATTCAAGTATCCAGCTTTGAGGTGGTCCACATGCCCCACATGGAGCCTCTGGTCCCCTCGGCAGGTCCTGGAGAGAGACTGACACTGTAGGCCATCGCGTCCACCCAAACCACCAACAACACAGAGGAGAGAGGGGAGCCCCCAAATCCTTCATCATGAAGGCCTGGCAGCCCTGCCACCCTGGCTGCAACCCACCCCACCCCCGACCACGCACCCACCACAGGCCACCTATCCTCTCCACACCTGGTGGCCCCTCTGGCCAGGGCGTCCCCAGGGCCACATTCCTTTACCATGACGGAGCATCCTGGGCCCTTCCACTGGGTTTCCTCCCTTTTTTCTCTACACTGGTCCCCCAGGGATCACAGAGTTCTGTAGGGTACATTACTACCATATATACCGGGAGCCCCCGATGATACCTTCAGCCCAGACCTCTCACCTGAACCCCAGAGAATATACATCTAACTGCCTACTCAACATCTCCATTTGATTAGGTATAGATATGTCATAATTAACATATCCAAAAAGAGATCTCCCCCCACCTCCAACCTTCTTCTCCCACAAACCCCCCTCAGTTGGGGATACCTGCATCCCTCCAGCTTCTCCGCGTAAAACTGTAAGCGACATAGTTGCCCTTCTTTTTCTTTCATGCGTTACATCCATCAGGAAATAATGCTCCTTCTGGCTTTCAAATATTCCTAAAATTCAACTTCTGCTAGAGTGACTGGGACTAGATTTATCTCTCCACTACAGATAACTAGAAACCTGGCCAAAATATGGGAAACAATGATTTCAGGACGTGGGAAAGCAGGCAGCACGGGACTGTGACCCCTGAGAGGAGAGAAACCAATGGAGTGAGCCCTGCAGTGGGTGATTTCTAGATGAGGAGGGGAATCCCAAGCAGAGTACAGTCACTGTGCTGATTCAAGGAAACAGATGGAGCTCAGAGAGATGGATGTGCCTGGAATAATCAGGTAAAACCACCAGGCAAGGTCCAGAAATTTGCTGTGATGTCTCCTTCAGCCTCTGGTAGAAAGTTAATCCTCTAACGTGAAAAGTGAAATTCTACACAGCCACGCAAAGAGCAAGTGCCAGGAGCTATGAGGGGAACATTTCCTACAGTTCACACAGTCATTTGCATTCTGTCCAGCAGAGTATAAAGAACTTGTTGAAAACTCGGGGAAATCAGTAGATATTAAAAGGGCTAATATAGCTCTAGAGCTAAGGATACGGCAGGACTGCCCTAACAAAGCTTTAAAATAATCCCCCAAAGTATCAACACAATCCAGAGGAAACTTACTTGATGTCCCCAAAGAAAACTAACATTTTTAAAGTAAAATAACAAAAACTAAACATTCAACCGTGTAACATACACAACATCTGGCATCCAATCAAAAAAGTACTAGGCATGCAAAGAATCAGCAAATTATGATCCATAAGCAGTAAGAAAATTAGTCAGAAATGATGGAAGTATCCGGCAAGAACTTCTAAACTGCAATTATACATCTTATAAATGTGCTCAAGGATTTATGGTGAAACACCAACGTACTGAGGATATATGTACGTGTGTATAAATGAAACGTCTAGAAATAAAATATGGAATATATGAAATAAAATAATCACTGGGCGAGGTTAACATATTCGACACTGCAGAAGGGAAAAAAAATCACTGAATTTGAGAACAGAGCTATCGAAACTATAACATTAAGCTCAGAAGGATGAATCTCAAAACAGACTGGAATAAAGTAAGCCAGTAGGCAAGGCTGAAGTTCAGAAAAAAACCCTCCAGCAGAGGTACCATGGAGAGAGACCATCGCCAGGTGGGAGGGGTGATGCAGGAAGGAAGGCTGGAAGGCACAGCCATGCTTCTACCATGAACAGCATCCTGTGGGACCCTTAAAGGTGCTCCCAGACCACGCAGTTCTTAGCATTACACCTCAGAGGCAGACAGAGGATCGAGAGTTCATCCAGAGTGTTAGCAGAATAACTTCCTAAGCAACTTGACCCCAAAGCCAGAATTTAAGCCTGGATCATCTGTTTCCAAATCCAATGCTCTTTGCACAATAAGAACTCCTTTCCTTTTTATTTTGAGGGTCTTTTTATTATTTTTATTATTATTATTTATTTATTTTTTTTTGCGGTACGCGGGCCTCTCACTGTTGCGGCCTCTCCCGTTGCGGAGCACAGGCTCCGGACGCGCAGGCTCAGCGGCCATGGCTCACGGGCCCAGCCGCTCCGCGGCATGTGGGATCTTCCCGGACCGGGGCACGAGCCCGCGTCCCCTGCATCGGCAGGCGGACTCTCAACCACTGCGCCACCAGGGAAGCCCTAGAGTAGATATTTTTGACAGATGCCTTGGGTGCATCTGACGCATTCTTCCAAGCTAACATCCTAATACTCTCCAACTCCCAGTAATTTAATGCACAAGGAAGCATCACAGGCATATAGGAAAATAAGTGTTTCATCAGGTATCAGTGGGTGGGGCTCTCTTTGAAGTTTCAACATCCACTCGCTCCACATATCAGCATAACTATGGGTGAGAAATGAAAGATTACCTTCTTGCTGTACACACATCCATCAGATTCACCCAAACATAGCTATCTTACGACAGTCATTTAAAAATAAGAAGAGCTTTTACTTCTGTGAAAGTTAGATGAAAATTCTAAGATCTTCAGTGAAAGACAATCAATCATTTCTTAGTCCAATTTGGGAACATGAACAATTTTTGTGTATCCTATCTGTTTCTTATTATAATGGGTAATTGTCAGAATTACAGCATTTTATTTCTGAACTTGCAAAGAAATTCAAACAAGAAGAATAGCAGGTTTCTTCCATCTCTGTCACTGTGATTTTACAATTACCTACTAGTTTCAGAAAAAATTTGTCAAGAAATGGAAGAATCTTAGGCTTCAGCAACATTGCTCTAACAGATATTTCAGTTATGTAGGGGAATAGCTGAGACTATTTCCCATTCAAAACAGTCACTGTCACGAACTAAACCAATTATTCTCTGAAAAAGAGAGAATTCTCAAAACAGTTACACTTTTAAACTGAGATACCTTGTAAAGGCAGGCTACAAAGCATTAAAGAAAACCAAAACCAAAATCTAATACCTACATTTTTGGGGGCAGGGGGTGGTGAGTCTCTGAAGAATATTCTAACTAACTTACAAGTAACTTCTAACAAACTGTACAAACTAACTTACCCTGAGGCAGGTAATTATCTTCATGGGCAAGCAGACCTATCCATCAAAACAACTCATTCAAACCTTTTCTTCATTTTCAATCTGTGTTCTTCCTTGTTAAGAAAGAGGTTTGTAACCACTGAGATTTTATTTTACTATATGTTGCTAATTATTTTCTATCCAAAGACTTTACCCACAAAGACCATCATTCTCTGCTCTGTTATCGGTTCCGCTAACTGCTGTGCTCTATATTAGCTCCCACACAGGAAGCCCTCAGAGACCACATCTTCTTGGTACCACTCAGTGGGTGCTCGGCGTCTAGCTGCGCCTGGAAGACGGACGGAGGATGCTTGCGAGGGAAGGCCTGAACTGCCAGGGAAGCTCTGAACCCTAACGTTCATGCTGGAAGCTGTCTGGACCTGCTTTGTTCTCACCTGGTATCCAGTGACGTCTAGTCTCATTAATTCCTGTCAAAACTGATGCTGCACTCTCTCTTGAACTATCTTTTGTTCCTCACTCAGATTTGGCATCTTCTCCTGTGCTAACCCTGGCTGTACCTGACCCTGGCCTTGCCAAAGCTTTGTTTCTTAAACCGGCTAGAGCAGTGATACACTGACCAGTCCAGTGTCATATTTTGCTGATTTCCCTTCTTGCTTTCAGTTGCTTAATTTTAAAATTCACTGAAAGAGAGGTTTTGTTTTAAACAAATTTTACTTATCAACAAGCGTTTAAAATACTCTATTACAGGGACTTCCCTGGCAGTCCAATGGTTAAGACTCGGTGCTTCCACTGCGGGGGGGCTGGGTTCAATCCCTGGTCAGGAAACTAAGATGCCACAAGCCGCACAGCTTGGGAAAAAAAAAAAAAAAAAAAAAGAAAACTCTAATACACTAAAAAGGAAAAGAGGAAAGAAAAACAAAAGCCAGAGTAAAACCAAAGCAAATTCAACCCCCCATGCATAATGAAAGTTTACTCAGTATGTACTACAAAGTTTATTTCCTCATTCAGAATTATTCCTTAAGAGGAGTCACTATGAGGTTTGCGTTATGGTGGGAGATCATGACAGGCTGCTTCTGCAGAGTAGGGTGAATTTACCTTCCTTCCACAGGCATCAAGGACAAGTCTGGGCGTCCTAACTGTACTCTCAGCACTTGAGCCCCTCAGGCCCAGTTTTGGTTCCCCTTCCTCGTGCCTGCCCTGGAGGCCCTGGAGACCACCTGAGTCTCTAGGTGGCCCCTCTGCCCCTACCTGCTGCTATTTACATACACAGACTTCACAATTCTTCAACCTCCTCCCCCACTATTTCAAGCAGCCTTGCAGAATTTTGGTGAGAAGCAACCTGCTGTAAATATGGGGGACCAGAATCATTCCCTCACCATTTATATAAATTTTAAGAATTAAAGCTTAAATAAACACAGTGACATTGTTCATTCTCCATTAACATTTGAAGGCTACACTCAGCAAACGAGAAATAGAAGGGAACTTCCTCAACCTGATAAAAGGCATCAGTAAAAAACTCAAAGCTATCATCATCCTTAATGGTGGGAGATTATATTCTTTCCCCTTGATATCAGGGATGAGACAGACGTTTGCTCAAGCCATTTCTATTCAACATTGTACTGGAAGTTGTAACCAGAGCAATTAGGCAAGAAAATGAAATGAAAGGCATCCAGATTGGAAAGGAAGAAGTTAACCTATCTCTATTTGCAGATGACTTAATCTTGTACATAGAAAATCCTAACATATTTACTGAAAAACTATTAGAACTAGGAAATGAGTTCAGCAGGATTGTAGGATACATGGTCAATATACAAAAATCAATTTTCTTTCCAGACAGTAGCAAAGTACAAACCCAAACTAAAATTATGGGAAAAATCATTTAAGATAGCATCTAGACTAAAATACTTAAGGACAATTTTTTAAGAGAAGTGCAAAAGTTATACTCTGAAAACTGCAAAACATTGTTGAAAGAAATTAAAGCAGTGGAGGGATATCCCAAGTTAATGGATCAAGAGACTTCATGTTGTTAAGATGACAAATTGATCTGTAGATTTAATGCAATCCCTATCAAAATTCCAGCTGCCTTCTTTCCAGAAATTGACAAACTGATCATAAAATTCATACAGGAATTCAAGGGACCCCAAATAGTCAAAAAGATGTTGAAAAAGAAGAACAAAGTTCTTAGAAGGCTTAGAAGAAAACATAGACTTAAATCTCAGTGACTTTGAAGTAAGCAGTGATTTCTTGGATATGACACTAAAAACACAAGCAACAAAAGAAAAATATAGACAAATTGGATATTATCAAAATTGCAACCTTTGACATACAAATAACACTGTCAGAAAACTGAGATGATAACCCATAAAATGGGAGAACATTTTGCAAATTACATATCTGATAAGGGACTTGTATCTCGAATATATAAAGAAATCCTACAACTCAACTTAAAAAGACAAATAATCCAATTTTAAAATGAGGAAAATATCTGAAGAGGTATTTCTCCAAAGTAGATGAACAAACGGCTAATAATCACAAGAAAAGATGCTCGATATCATTAGTCATCAGGGAAACACAAATCAACTCCACAGTGAGATATCATTTCACCTCTTCTCAGATGAGTATTATCAGAAAAGCAGAGGATAACAAGTAATAATAAGGATATGGAGAAATTTGGGACCCTCATAGGAAACTGGTGGGAATGTAAAATGGTGCGTCCACTTTGGAAAAAAGTCTGGCAGCTCTTCAAAAAGTTAAACATAAAGTTATCAGGCTTCTCTGGTTGCACAGTGGTTAAGAATCCACCTGCCAATGCAGGGGACACAGGTTCGATCCCTGGTCTGGGAAGATCCCACATGCTGAGGAGCAACTAAGCCCGTGCGCCACAACTACTGAGCCTGCACTCTAGAGTCTGTGAACCACAACTACTGAGCCTGCGAGCCACAAGTACTGAAGCCCGCACGCCTAGAGCCCATGCTCCACGACAAAGAGAAGCCACTGAAATGAGAAGCCTGTGCACTGCAACGAAGAGTAACCCCTGCTCACCACAACTAGAGAAAGCCCGAACGCAGGAACAAAGACCCAACGCAGCAAAGTTATCATATGACCCAGTAATTCAGTTCTTAGGAATATACCCACAAGAAATGAAAACACATCCACACAAAAACTAGTACACACACACACACAAAAACTAGTACACAAATATTCATAGCAGCATTATGCATAATTGCCAAAAAATGTAAACAACCTAAATGTCCATAAACAGATGAATGGCTGAATAAAATGTGGTGCATCCATTTAATGAACTATTATTCAGCAATAAAAAGAAAAGTACTGATACTGAAATATGGATAAATCTTGAAACAATAAACTAAATGAAAGAGCCAGTCACAGAAGACCAGATATCATGATTCCATTTATATGACATACTCAGAACAGACAAATCTTTTTTTTTTTTTTTTTTTTTTTTTTTCCAGTACGCGGGCCTCTCACTGTTGTGGTCTCTCCCGTTGCGGAGCACAGGCTCAGCGTCCATGGCTCAAGGGCCCAGCCTCTCCGCAGCATGTGGGATCTTCCCGGACCGGGGCAGGAACCCGTGTCCCCTGCATCGGCAGGCGGACTCTCAACCACTGTGCCACCAGGGAAGCCCATGAATGATTTTCTTAAATTTAAAGTTAACTTTAAGAATTTGTTCTATGAAAGAGTTAGATTACCACAGGAAATCATTTAAGTAGGAAAATAAACACAGCACATAAAAATGGCAAATGCCACAAGTCCTAACATATTTAATAAACAGAGAAAGTAGTACAAGAGTGTTTTATTAATTGCTGCACACTTGGTTTTCCAGACTGAGAAACTGACAGTGTGAGACTCAGATGGGCAAAAAGGATGAGGCAGAGATACCATGACACAGCCATCGTCATCATCCAAGAAGAGGTGATGGTGGCTGTCATCAGGATGGTAGCCGTGGAGGGGATGAGAAAATGACAGGTCGTAGGTATATTTTGAAGCTAGAATCGACAGAGGTGATAGGCTTTGTGAGGAACTGGATGTAGAATACAAGTGAAACATAGAAGTCAAGGATGACACCAAGTTTTTTTGGCCTGAGCAGCTGGAGAGATGGAGTGTCACCGTTCACCAAGAAAAGACCGGGTGTGAAGGAAACCGCATTAAAGTTGAGATGCTGACTAGATATCTCATGTCTGAAATGTCAGGTAAGCATTGCATAATTAAGTCTGGTATTTTAAAGAAATGTCAGGTAAGCATTGCATAATTAAGTCTGGTATTTTAAAGGGAGTCAAAGTCCAAATATACGTTTAGAAATCGTAAGCATGCATTTAGCTGTTGGCGATGTGTAAAGCCATGAGACGGACTGAGCTTCACTAAGAGAAATCACAGCCTTGAGAAGAGATGAGATCTGAGAACAGAGCTCTGTTTTCTTCCAGAAAACAGCCTTTTGATAATAAACAAGCAATTTGCACTTTATCCTTGAGGATAGATCTCAGCCTCTTGAAATAAAAGTGCTCTTTCCGATGAGTGGCAAGTTCTCAGAAAAATTTATCGTTTATAAACATTAAAAGGCCTCTGTTGTTTGTTCCTCAGGCTTGTAAACAGTGAGAGAAAGTGCTGTCCACAACTCATCATTCCCTTCCCTGTAAATTTTTTGAAGGCAGTCAAATAGCGCTGAGCCAGAGAGATGCTTTTTAACTCTTCATCTTTTCTTTGATTTAAAATTTAAAACTTAACACTAATAGCATGAGCAACAAAGGAAAAAGAAATAAACTGTACTTCATCAAAATTTAAAATTTTTGTGCATTAAAGGACACTATAAGGAAAATTAAAAGACAACCCACAGAAGGGAAACCATTTTTGCAAATCATATACCTGATAAGGGTCTAGGATCCAGAATAGATAATGTTTACAACTCAACAACAAAAAGACAAGTGATCCAATTTAAAAATGGGCACACTTTTAGATCCATGGTGCATTCTATTTCTATGACCACCTTCTTTCAATGAAAATCTTTCTATTAATCTGCTACTCAGCTTCAGAATTCCCACATAAATGCAAATTTAGTAAATTATTCAATGCAAGTTTTAGAACTTCAAAAATGTACATCACCATTGACCCTGACAGTGACATCAGGTGTAAACAGTACATACATACATACATAAAAGTGGGCAAAGGACTTGAACAGACATTTCTCCAAAGAAGATGTGCAAACGGCCAACAAGTACATGAAACTGGGCTCGATGTCATTAGTCATTACAGAAACACAAATCAAAACTGCAATGTGATACCACTTCATCCCCACTAGGAGGCTATGATTTTTTAAAAAGAGATAATAACAAGTGTTGGTGAGAAGGTGGATTAATTAGAACTGTTAGACTCTACCATTAGGATGCAAAATGTTACCGCCACTTTGGAAGAGTCTGACAATTCCTCAAAAGGTTAAATATAGAGTCACCATATGACCCAGTAACTCCATTCATTTTCACTCAAGAGAAATGAAAGCAATGTCCACATAAAAACTTGTACCTGAATGTTCGTAGTAGCATTATTTATAATAGCCAAATGTAGCAAGTGTAGAAATCAAATGTCCATCAACTGATGAACACGTAAATACAACATGGAACAGTGGAACATTTCTCAGCCATAGAAAGGAAAAGAGTATTAATACATATTACAATGTGGGTAAACCTTGAAAACACTATATTGAGTGAAATATGTTATGTATTATATGATTCCCTTTGTATGTGACCCAAAAGTCACATATTGTATGATTCCCTTTATATGAAATATCCAGAATAGTTAACTCATTAGAGACAGAAAACAGACTGGTGGTGGCCAGGAGCTGGGGAAGAGGGGTGGAGGAAGACTGCTTAGGGGGTACAGAGTTTACTTTGGGTGATGAAAATGTTTGCAACTGGATGGAAGTAGTGTTTGCACAACTTTGTGAATGTACTAAATATCACCAAATTGTTCATTTTTAGGTTACATTTTTGTTATGAGAATTTCCCCTCTATTTAAAAAAAAGAATTATAAATTAAATTGAGACTAAATTATGGTGAATCTTGAATGACATGATAAAGGTTTTAGATTGGATCCTGTAAATAATACAGACCGTTTCTTAAAATATTTTTTAAATCAAAGTTCACATTTTAGAATGATTAATTTCTTATATCTGTACTGTTTATCCAAGACCAAGACATCCAGTTCAGAAGCAGAGCATTCAATCAGCTTGCTATTCTGTCTAAACGAGCCTCCCCAGTTGTCAAAACTGATTTTTTCTCTCATTTTTCCCCCCATTAATGAAACTGATAAACAGGGAGGCTAGTTCTCTATTCAGTTATATGTGATCACAGAAGCTCTTTCAATCTTTAAAAAAGAATCATTTCATGAGCACCTGAGATAAAAATGGGGTTTGGAAATGGTAATTTGTGATGACCTGGAGAGAGGATGAAGAAATAGACGCAATTAATGAGCACCATAAAACTCAGGCCAGTGAGTCCACAGAGACGTGCGGGAACAAAGAGAGGAGCTGGCTGGAATCAGAGATGAGTCAGAGGGACCCAGGGGACAGCCTGTAAGCCCTGACAGTTGCAGCCTGCAGGGAAGTGGGCGGGGCTCTGCCCCTTGAACATCCAGCTGAGGGACCTTGCTTCCTTAAGACTCAGGCAATCGTAGCGTAACTCAAGACAAAAGCAGGTTTCTGGATACTCAGCCCATAGCAGGTTCTGAATCTTTTAGGTTTGCCTGGGTTTATACAGTTCTCTACAGTTGTGCAGTTTATGTCTCAAATTATTCATGTTCTTGTCCTCAAACTGAGCAGAGGAAGAGGAAAAAAATTCCAGGATGAGGTCCCGAGGGTGGCTGGTGACCATAGTAAAACCCCAGCCTCCAAGAGTGGCCCAGGAACGTGATGGGCTCCAATGTAGGGAACCTGGTTTTTTTACCTCAAACTCTTGTTTTTGAGTCAGAAGCCACATCCATTGTCATTTATTTCTGTATTTGTTTCTCTTATCATTTTCTTGAACGTATTCATTTATATAAAGCCCCATAGGATCTCAGTGGTAAACTCTCATCTCCGAGACAAATGGTGATGTGTGCTGTAAACCAACAGGTCGATAATAAATACCCAGCTTAATGCTTTATAAAGTGGCTTCTTTGTGATTGAGTGACAGCGCTTTAGCAGCTATTGAGATAAAACATGGTTGCAGGTCTATTTCTGAATCATCTCCATGACCTCTTACTTATCTCGATGACATGGCATTTCATCTGCACTGGACGTGGCCATCTCCACCATTAGACCATGAGCTCTCTGGAAGTAGGAAACTTTTCCTATATTTCTTCCTATATTGGTCGGCCTGGTGCAGAGAGGCACAGAAGATGCTCAGTCAGTGAATATGAAGTCCATCATGTGTGGTTCATGCAGACAGGGACCCTTCCTGCCTTCCTGCCTGCCGTATCTTCCATACGAGTTCAGACCTTGCACACAGCAAGACCTTAGATACGTATTTGTTGAATGAATGAATATGTTAATTAAGAGATGCATACATTCAGCTTTTTTCACTCATTTAAGCTTACTGTCAGTATTAAAATATCCAAATAGAAATCTAACAAAATAGATGGCCCCTTGGATATTTTGCCTACAGATTGCCAAACATCTGCATGGTGGATATTTCTAGATATTTGCTATTATGAATGGGAATGACTGAATGGTAGACTTCCCTGGCTATCTTGATGTGGGTAGGTACAATCTTTTCCTTTGTGAGCAGTATTTGTTAGCCCTCCTCTACATAAAACTAAAAAAAAAAAAAAAAAAAAAAAAAAAAAAAAAAGGATTTCTAATCTAGCTCGTTTCTAGATGAGAGCTCTTCTGTGCTGGGGAAGTCAGCATGCTGAATGCACATGATTTCCCTGCTTTCCTTTCTTAGCTAAAATATCCTTCTACTCTGGGAAATGACCTGAAATTTCAGCTCATAATTCGCCTCTCAGAACTTTGTGTCATCAGGGATGACTGTGGCCTGGTTTCATGCCTTTCAAGTACTTTTGATCAGAAATGTTCATATGCTGTTTTGTACCACTGCAAAAGCAACGTGCTTTCACCCTTAGGAAACAATAACAAAAGTAAGTGGCAAAAAGTAGAGTCTCTTCAGCTATAAAAACATGCGTTTTTACATTTTCATATAGTAAAACCTTGCTTATTAGCTACTGTAGCAGGTATATTTTATTAACTAGCAGGTCAGTATAAGCACTATAAAGCAAGGACAGATATTCAAACCTGTAATAGACTAGAGACATTAAGAAATTTAAAGTACCTTAGAATCATAGAAAAATAGGTTATTATAAAATTGTTCGGGCAAACACTGTTTTAGCCAAAGTCTCAGGTTTTTCAAATGATTTATAGTAAACACTACTGTATATGTGTATATAATGCCAACCCAAACGCTTTTGTCTTATGCCAGAAATCTGTTTTCTGGTCTGCCAGAATGTTCTGATGAATAAAGTATATAATACTAGTATATACAGATAATCAAAATTGTTTTTATGTGTGGTAAATGCTAAAATGTTTGGGTTCTGGTGAAAAAAACATCCTGTGTTCATCTTGCCAAGAAGTTCTTTACCCATCAGGAATGTTTCAGGAAAATCTAGAGCCTAGATCTCTTATTCCTTTGCATTTAGTTACTGACTATTTTTGATAAGAGCCTTTTGACTCTGAGCTTGCTTTATGGAGCTGTTCCACAGCTGTTCTCTTTAAAAGGGAAAGTTTCCTTTGCCAACACTAAACCAAATCTAGACTTTAGCTTGGTTACTATCTTATATATTTGGATAGAGGATTATAATTGGGACAAAAAGCAAAGGCATCTACAGATACTGTTTCCAAATATACAGTTTCCAACATCAGTACTGTGAACTAAATGGAGCAAAGAAGCAGTGGTTGCTTCATTGCTAGGACAAAGGAGTTGTAACAACCTTGTGGGTTTGTTACTGATATTGTTTTTTTCTCCTAAAGCTCCTTAAACAAAAAAACACTTATGTCATCAGAGTTGTTCAAATGTCAACAAATGTTTAACATGTCATATCTTCATATTTAACTTCCAATTGTTAAGTATAAGTCATCAAAGAAAATCAAATGGTTATATAGATGTTACAGATTAGAGTCCTAGATATACAACCCGGCTCAGGTTCATGGGGAAATTTCTTGACTCCTTAACTGTCAGAGTTGAGATTCACAGCTTATTAAATATTGTTAAACTGCGCTGCATTAGAGTATAATTTTCAAAAATATAAAATCATTACTCTGGTGCAGATATAAAATGAAAATGTGTGAAAGATTCTTTTAACATAGTAATCAGTGAAGGAGCCAGTAAGATGGTAAGTCAAGTCCAAAGCACTTGAGCACTTATGTGTATATAGGCGATTGGATAAGAAAATGTTAGAATAAGATTGCTACATTACATATAAAACTGGTTTCAGTCCAATGAAACCATAGACCACAACCTCTGAGTTAACTGAATGAACAGAAATTACTTGTGTCTCTACCAGGAAGAATCTACAAGCTAATCTTTGCTTCTGCAGAGGAAAATTGTCCAGATGATAAAATCAAGTCCAGCACTGCACTGAAAGAGTAGCCAGTGATCTTTTGTTTATTCCCAAGTTTCAGATAAGTTTTCTGACTATTTATTTATAGAGATTGTGTGTCTGGGTTTTTTACATATTCAACTAACTTATTTTCCCATGTTCCTAATCCTGTACATCAAAGGATGAGAAGTGTCCACATCACAGCAATATCAATAACCCAAAATGATAAGTATTGGTTTCAGAGAATTTAATCAAGATTCATTCATTCAACAAATGTTTCTTAATAATAATAACAATAATAGTAATAGGTAATTTTTTGAGCTTTATGTTATATCCGAGTACAGTTGATTTACAATGTTGTGTTGGTTTCAGCTGTACGGCCAAGTCATTCAGATCCTCCTGTGTTCCAGGTACTGTGCTTCACCTCTGTTATCTCATTTGCAAAACTCTGTGGAAGGGCTTCCCTGGTGGGGCAGTGGTTGAGAGTCCACCTGCCGATGCAGGGGACGCGGGTTCGTGCCCCGGTC
>RJWK010046232.1:0-17718 GCA_004363435.1 Platanista minor | reverse complement strand
GGGAAGCTGGGGCGAAGTGAGAGTAGCATCGACATATATACACTACAGAATGTAAAATAGTTAGCTAGTGAGAAGCAGCAGCATAGCACAAGGATATTTGCTTTGCTATGACCTAAAGAGGTGGGATAGGGAGGGTGGGAGGGAGACGCAAGAGGGAGGGGATATGGGGATATATGTATGCATATGGTTGATTCACTTTGCTGTACAACAGAAGCTAACACAGTATTGTGAAGCAATTATACTCCAATAAAGATCTATTAAAAAAAAAAAGTCAAGATCTGAGAGGCTTCAACTTTCCCTAGAGCACAGGTACAAGCTAGCATTAGGAGGAAAAAATGTCCTTAAGAGGTTTAATTGTTAAAAGCTAATTTTCTTGAGTTTTCTTTAGCCAGGATGTTCTAAGAATGAAAGTGATGGATGGTACTTCTCAAAGTATGAAAACATCAATGTCCCAGAGTTAAGTGTCTATTCTAATTGCTGTGCACTCCAAAGAGTCCTTCAGATTGCTCATCTGTGTTATTTTTACTTGCTAAAGCAGAGGTGTCTGGGTGATGAATTATACAAGGTGCTTTCACTCAGCACCACTGGTGTGTTATAATAAATATTTCCACTGAAAGACAAAGTAAGGAAATGCCGAACATTTTCATAGAGTGTGATATAGATTTCATTCTTGTTTTTTTAAAGACAAGTAGTTATTAAATTTTAATCTAATTATGTATGGTCATACAGGTGAAGTTGGCAAAATTGTTTCAGAGAAATATGAAGGCTTCAATCACAAATCTATGTCCATTCTGCCCTTCAAAACACACCTGAGAATAACCCACACCCAAAAGCATAATTGAGGACGTGGAAATATCCATTTGCTAAAAGGAAAGTAAGGTAGTGGAGCCCTAGTAGCGTAGTGATGAAAAATGAAATACGTTAAAATCAAACTTCAATTTCCATTTTTCTGCAACCTTTGATACTGCTACCTAAAAAAATACAGTGCATCTCCCCAACTCCCAGTAAAAGCAAAATGACAGAGGGCTATAATCTGACTTCAGTTTCTTATGGTTTTTTGCAGCAGTAAGGAAACTGCAGAAAATACTCTTCTGGGTAAAGGGACAGAATTAAGGGTTTCAAGTAGTTTTTCCTTATCTTAACAGAACCCCAATTTTCTTCAGCTACCTACCATCTTATGGCCACTCAAGGAAGGCTGGTTTCAATCTTGGGAGAAGCTAATGACTGGTCTGACCCTCAGAAGGTTCCAGTTCCCTCTCAATGATTGAGTTAGGCACAGGCACAGGCCATAGTGTTAGTCAGTGATAAAGAGAGAAAGTTTGCTGAAGGGCTTATGGGTCTATGGCCATACCACCCTAATGTGCCCTACTTCGTCTGAAGGGCTTTTGGAAACATTTTCACACGCCTAAAAGAGACTCACTGGAAGAGAAAGCCTCTTGTTCACCTGGACTTTGTGATGGTAGCTGCCATTTTGTTACCAGCAATGAGGACAAATTTGGTACACTAAGAATGGCAGAACCAAAAGATGGAAAGAACTTGGGTCCTTGGTGACATCACTGAACAGATAACCCCAGGACCTACTCAGCTGTGAAACTGTGACACTCAACAAATGTTCTTCTTACACTGGCCATTTTGAGTTGGGATTTTGATTACTTGAAGCTGAAAGCCTCCTAACAGACTCCCAGCTGATTATTATTAGGTCAGGGCTAGAGTAAGGTAAGCTTGTCCCTGGGTCCTGGTACTGTACATTATCATACTTGCAAGTTCTTGTCAAACCCAGAAAATGTAATCCAATTTTAGAATTTTATGCCCAGGACTGGAACATTCCTTTTTGTCGTTAAAATTCTTCTACTGGTTCCCACTGCCTGGTGAAATCCAAACTCCTCTCCACTGCAAATCCTTCTATCTAGACTCTTGCCTCTTCTTCCAGCATCTCCTCCATTTGCCTGTTCCCTCAAGCCTTCTGCTTTAGCCACACTGAAGTACCACCCCTCAGCATCTGCAGGGGATTGGTTCCAGGACTGGCTGAATCCAAAGACGCAGAACACAGAGATACGAAGGGTGGACTGTAGAATTCTCTGAACCTCTGGATTACTTTCACCTACAGTTCTCCCTGCCCAGAATTTTCAACAGCTGCTACCCACCACACACACACACGGGCCTGCCTGGTTATTCTTCTCTTCTTCTTTGTGACTCCACACCCTCAAATATCTCTTCTTGGAACATGTCATGTCGCTTCCTCAGCCCGCCTGGCTCCCCATGAACAAAAACACCTGAACACTGCCTTCTAGTGACATTAACATAATTTAAATGTAACTTACAAATAGTAAGATGTTTTATAATTATGTGTTTATGTGAAAGACTCTCCAGTCAGCATGTGAACTGCCTGAGGATGGAGTGTGTGTTCTAAGTCCTTGTTATCAGGGATTAGATCCTGACTCATAGAGAAGGAGTCCTAGTTATTGAATGAATGAATGAGAGACAAAAAGAAATATCCTAGTTCTGACTATAACCGGAATGTAACTGAATGAGGTGTTACATACTCAAAAGATAAGTAATTAACTTATTTATATCAGAAATCAAGTTTTTATTACCTCCCTCAATGATTTATTATTGCTTTGGAGACAGTACTACAATAACAGAAACAACATTAACATTTTTAGCTCCTGTTAGGAGCAGGGTTTCTTCATAGGACTTCATAGCTGTAACGAGTCTACCGATTTATCTGTGTTATGCCTCCCTTCCTCGGTAAGGAAACCACTTCCTGCTTCCCCCGACCCTCACCCACCCCACACTCACAAGCACACCTCTTCTTTTGAAAACTTGCTCCTCAACTTAATCTTGTTCTTCTAAGTGGGGCTGACAATTCTACAACCCAGGCTATGGGGATATGAGACTACATCCAGGTCAACAGTACTCTTCTTTGTGATTTTTAAAATTGAAACTAAGAGAACACAAGTGCCTTGCTCTCAAACGAGCCTCATGAAGACAGCAGGTTAAAAGAAAAAGATTAGTCATAATGTAGAGAGTGAAGAAACAAGGGACGCTGTTCCAGGTCCTGGTTCCAGTTGTCACTTAAACCAGGGCACTCTCCCTCCCTCGCTTAACCTGCAGTTTCTTTCTAGAAAGTAAGATCCTACCACTTGCCAAAAAACTATCCCTCTTCCAACTAAAGCAACATCCATTACCTCACTTAACCCTCTCAGCAAATATGTGCAGCAGGTATTTTCTTTATTTTATGGATAAGGAACCAGAAGCTCAGAACAGAGGAGAAGCATGCCCAAGGCGTCCGATTAACAGCTGAGCTATGATTCAAATGGGTCATTCAGATGCCAAAATGCAAACACTCGACTTCCGTGTCTCTTTCTGCACCCTTCTTTGGGCAACCTGAACACCAATTTGAGCTCAATGACCCTAGAAAATATGTAGTAAGTACAAGTCTTCTCTTCATTAATAAACATAGATGCTATTGATCTTGATTAACTCCTGGGGGTGTCACAGACTTCAATTAAATAACCTTGATAAAGTGCTCTGAGTATATAAGTAGGCACTGTTTTTTAGACCACACTATTAAACATCTGCATCTTACAATGCCAATAATTGGGATGCAGAAAAATAGCACTTTTTAAAAAAATAATCTAAAAAGAAAAAATCTGTGCATAAATATTTGGTATTAGTAATTTAACTGAACATTATATGTTTGCTTTAGACACCAAAATATAATTGGTATTTCAGAAGCAGGTTTCCTCAAAAGACCTTAAGTTAAATCAAAAGACAAAACATTTCTAGAAAATTGAATCTTTCCACTTTTGTAGAAAAATCAGTTAGAATTTTAGTTGGGTACTTCTTTGGTCTCAGTACTTCCTTACGGATGTAATGTGACCATGATCTTCCAGGTCAATTATTAACATGAACCTGAGAAAAACCATGAATTTAGGAACTGAGAAAAGCAAACACACACAAACCAAAGGAAGATGGTTCTGTGTGTGAAGCTAATTTTCCTCAGAAGAAAAATAGATATCTCCTCCAACATAAGGGTTTGCTCAGATTTACTTTTCCTATTAGTAACTTATTTAATATGGCAATGAACAAAAGGCTATCCATTAAAAAGCAATTTTCCTCTTACTACAGGGTGTTTTATCATTTGATGTCTAGCACTCAATCAGAATGTAGCAATCCTTTAATATTTTATGAGCAGAAAGCAACTAATTTGGGCATTTCTGAATCTGTAGATTTCAGAAATGTGGGAGTCTTTGGTAGGCCTTGCAAAATGTAAAGAATGGCCTTTGCAGTCAGTAGAGGGTGAACACAGGTCAACCTGAAATCTCAAACTATCAAAATATTGGAAAAAATATGCTTTAGAACAGATAATGGGTAGATAGACAATATATAAATATATATATATAATATTTATACACACATTTATAACCAATAGGAAAAAATAACAGTCCCACCTCATTCTTACACTTTCCCAAATGGAAGACTGACTCTTGGGGACAGAGACTGTATCTGGTTCACCTTTGCACCTGCAGTGTCCAGTATAGTCCCTGGTACATTGTAAGTAATCTGTAAATTTTTATTAAACAAATGAATAAATGCATTTTTCATCTTAGATGAAGGAAGCCTGCCATGAGTATGTCAGGTTCCAGCTGTCCAAGCCCAACATCACTGCAGAGACCAGACCTCACCAGGTGCTAAGCAAACTGTGGCAGAATGTTGAAATCTTTCTCTGCAACAGAAGGTTCTCACCTTCTGGAATAATATATAGTGCAAGAACAGCATCTGGGGCATCTCCAGAGATCCCAAAGGTATTTGCTTTCATCCCCACTCTGTTACCTCAGCCCAAACGAATGGGATTCTATCCTGGCTCCTGGTTTGATTACCAGGTCTTCAAAAGACTGGGAAGGCTGCTCTACACCAGCTAGAGGTCAGCCCCTACTCTGTACCAGTTCTCTCCCCCAAAGCACAGAGTGACGTCCACCTGAGCAGCACTGTCTGCTCAGACTCCTGCCACCAAGGTTCCCATCTGCCCACCAGACGGGGCCCCATTGACAAGGAGGAGAGTCCAGATCAGATCCATGTTTACTTTGCCCACACACAGACTGAAATTTGTCTATCTTGTCCAAGTTAGTTTCCCTAGGTTGAATACTATCTGTTCCCAGGATACTCCTCTCATGCCTACCGCTGCAATTTCAGCCACCAACGTTACTTGTGATAGAGACAAAATGAATGCAACTACTCAAATCATCACCTCAAATCCTACCAATCTATTTCTGGGGAAATGTAGGAATATAAGTGCACAGTGAAATTTATGAGCACATTACCCAAGGACACAAAAGTCATAAGTGGCAGAGATGTTACCAAGCTGCCCCTTGTCCCCAGTACTCTCCTTCTAGTTCACCATATCTCTGTTCTGTGCTTTTATTTTTTATTTTTTATTTTTTTTGCGGTACGCGGGCCTCTCACTGCTGTGGCCTCTCCTGTTGCGGAGCACAGGCTCCGGACGCGCAGGCTCAGTGGCCATGGCTCACAGGCCCAGCCGCTCCGCGGCACGTGGGATCTTCCCAGACCGGGGCACGAAGCCGTGTCCCCTGCCTCGGCAGGCGGACTCTCAACCACTGCGCCACCAGGGAAGCCCTGTGCTAACTTTTAACATGTCTGTTAGGCAAAGGGGAAGAGCAGAAAGCTGGGTATGGCAGTCAAAGCACACAAGAGTATACCTTCTACTGCCATCAAGATGAGAGCTAATAGCCAAAGCAGGCCATTGGGGAAGATGAAAATGAAAGCAGGGCAAGAAAAGGACATTGCAGGGCAATAACCTGGACACAAGAAGTACCAGCCAAGCAGAGCATGACTCTGCTTCTTCTCCAGTTTCTCAAAATCTTGGATGGTCTTGCAGTGCTTTTTTTTTTTGCGGTACGCGGGCCTCTCGCTGTTGTGGCCTCTCCCGTTGCGGAGCACAGGCTCCGGACGGGCAGGCTCAGCGGCCATGGCTCACGGGCCAGCTGCTCCGCGGCATGTGGGATCTTCCCGGACCGGGGCACGAACCCGTGTCCCCTGCATCGGCCGGCAGACTCTCAACCACTGCGCCACCAGGGAAGCCCTTGCAGTGCTTTTAAGCAAGTGACTTTCTGCAGTTTCCCCCATCAAATTGAAATGAATGCAAAATAGACATGGTTATCAGACTGAGGAATTCAGGGGAATTTGTTTGATTCAGGACTTTAATCCTTCAGTGGAATACACAGTAAGCTACATAGTGGACATAAATCTCCACAAGTTAGTCGAATGAGGAGTAGGAAGAATAACTCACTTCAATCACCCAGATAAACTGAAATGTTAACATTGGTGATAAGTGAACCCGAGAACAGAAATCTCTCAGGTCAGGCTGCTACTTTTAATGCAAAAATGCCCTAATTTGGGCTCACTAGTAACAAATTTCCATGGCAGTTCCACGTCCACTTCAACTTCTTTCCCCCACCCCCCTACATGGGAGGATGATAACATCTTGGTCAAACAGCTCAAACTCTTAGCTTCGTCCTTATTAAGTTTTAAATTTTTAAATTTACCTTAGCAGTGTGTGTAGTCAGTTCTACACTGTAAATAAAACATAACGCCCTTTCCAATTTAATCCTTAGATTCTTTCCAATTAATCATTTCAGACCATTATTTTAAGCTCTCAAGCAGGTGACTAAATATTTACGCTTTCACAATAATAGCAAACACTTGACATTTCTCTGGTATAAACAGCCTTCTCTGGTGCCCATGTTATTAAGCCTACAAGGAAAGATTTATCTGTGTGTCAGCTCTATAGCTGGTGGAGGGAATGGAATTTACCCACTATAGGAAGACTCAATGCTGACAATGATTGCAGGCCAGGTTAAATCATATTTGCCTTAACAAGTTAAAGCCAAATTATGCCAGTGAGCAAAAAGCAAGAAAATTATCATGCTCTCTATTTCTAGGTATCCTCTCCAAAATTTTGTAATATAAGGAAGAAAAAGAGCAATAAGCATATATCTGACCACATTTTCATAATCATCTACCCATTTCCTTCAATAATTCCTTCCTTCATAGAGAAAGCATTCTAAACAAGTAAAATACTGGAAGCAAGAGGATTTCATTAAGGTATGCAATTTTTCTTTACATAAAAAAGATGTTTCAAGAAAAAGAAAAAAGATTCACCTTTATCGGAACCAAGATGGCAGAGTAGAAACACGTGCTCTCACCCCCTCTTGCGAGAACACCTGAATCACAACTAGCTGCTGGACAATCATCGAAAGGAAGACACTGGAACTCACCAAAAAAGATACCCCACATCCAAAGACAAAGGAGAAGCCACAATGAGACAGTAGGAGGGGCACAATCACAGTAAAATCAAATCCCATAACTGCTGGGGGGGTGACTCACAGACTGGAGAACACTTATATCACAGAAGTCCACCCACTGGAGTGAAGGTTCTGAGCCCCATGTCAGGCTTCCCGACCTGGAGGTCTGCAAACAGGAGGAGGAATTCCTAGAGAATTAGACTTTGAAGCCTAGTGGGATTTGATTGTAGGACTTTGACAGGACTGGGGGAAACAGAGACTCCACTCTTGGA
The DNA here is from genome assembly GCA_004363435.1 of Platanista minor. Taxonomy (NCBI): domain Eukaryota; kingdom Metazoa; phylum Chordata; class Mammalia; order Artiodactyla; family Platanistidae; genus Platanista; species Platanista minor. The sequence continues at coordinate 10,121 of RJWK010046232.1, read as the reverse complement.
GGGCACACACAAAGTAGTGTGCACATCAGGACCCAGGGGAAGGAGCAGTGACCCCAGGGGAGACTGATCCAGACATACCTGCTAGTGTTGGAAGGCCTCCAGCAGAGGTGGGGGGTGACTGTGGCTCACTGTGAGGACAAGGACATGGGCAGCAGCAGTTCTGGAAAGTACTCCTTGGCGTGAGGCCTCCCAGAGTCGGCCATTAGCCCCACCAAAGAGACCAGGTAGGCTCCAGTGTTGGGTTGCCTAAGGCCAAACAACCAACAGGGAGGGTACCCAGCCCCAACTATCATTAGACAAGTGGATTAAAGTTTTACTGAGCTCTGCTCACCATAGCAACAGTCAGCTTTACCCACCACCAGTCCCTCCCATTAGGAAACTTGCACAAGCCTTTTAGATAGCATCATCCACCAGAGGGCAAAAAGCAGAAGCAAGAAGAACTACAATCATGAAGCCTGTGGAACAAAAAACACATTCACAGAAAGATAGAGAAGATGAAAAGGCAGAGGGCTACGTACCAGATGAAGGAAGAAGATAAAACACCAGGAAAACAACTAAATGAAGTGGAGATAGGCAACCTTCCAGAAAAGAATTCAGAATGATAGTGAAGATGATCCAGGACCTCGGAAAAAGAATGGAGGCAGAGATCAAGAAGATGCAAGAAATGTTTAACAAAGAATTAGAAGACTTAAAGAACAAACAAACAGAGATGAACAATACAAATGACAATGAAAGCACAACGATCCAAAACCTATGGGACACAGCAAAAGCATTTCTAAGAGGAAACTTTATAGCTATACAAACCTACATCAAGAAACAAGAAAAATCTCAAATAAACAATCTAACTTTACACCTAAAAGAAGTAGAGAAAGAAGAATAAACAAAACCCAAAGTTAGCAAAAGGAAAGAAATCATAAAGATCAGAGCAGAAATAAGTGAAATAGAAACAAAGAAAAAAATAACAAAGATCAATAAAAATAAAAGCTGGTTCTTTGAGAAGATAAACAAAATTGATAAACCATTAGCCAGATTCATCAAGAAGAAGAGGGAGAGGACTCAAATCAATAAAATTAGAGATGAAAAAAGAGAGGTTACAACAGACACTGCAGAAATACAAAGCATCCTAAGACACTACTACAAGCAACTGTATGCCAATAAGATGGACAACCTAGAAGAAATGGACAAATTCTTAGAAAGGTATAAACTTCCAAGACTGAACCAGGAAGAAACAGAAAATATGAACAGACCAATCACAAGTAATGAAATTGAAACTGTGATTAAAAATCTTCCAACAAACAAAAGTGCAGGACCAGATGGCTTCACAGGTGAATTCTACAAAACATTTAGAGAAGAGCTAACACCCATCCTTCTCAAACTCTTCCAAAAAATTGCGGAGGAAGGAACACTCCCAACTCATTCTATGAGGCCACCATCACCCTGATACCAAAACCAGACAAAGATACTACAAAAAAAGTAAATTACAGACCAATATCACTGATGAAGGTAGATGTAAAAATCCTCAACAAAATACTAGCCAACAGAATCCAACAACACATTAAAAGGATCATACACCATGATCAAGTGGGATTTATCCCAGGGATGCAAGGATTCTTCAATATATGCAAGTGAATCAATGTGATACACCATATTAACAAATTGAAGAAAAAAACCCATATGATCATCTCAATAGATGCAGAAAAAGATTTTGACAAAATTCAACACCCATTTAGGATAAAAACTCTATAGAAAGTGGGCATACAGGGAAGCTACCTCAACATAATAAAGGCCATATATGAGAAACCCACAGCAAACATCATTTTCAATGGTGAAAAACTGAAAGCATTTCCTCTAAGATCAGAAAAGGGACAAGGATGTCCACTCTCACAACTATTATTCAACATAGTTATGGAAGTCCTAGCCACGGCAATCAGAGAAGAAAAAGAAATAAAAGGAATACAAATTGGAAAAGAAAAGCAAAATTGTCACTGTTTGCAGAGTACAGGATACTATACATAGAGAATCCTAAAGATGCCACCAGAAAACTACTAGAGCTAATCAATGAATTTGGTAAACTTGCAGGATACAAAATTAAGGCACAGAAATCTCCTGCATTCCTATACACTAATGATGAAAAATCTGAAAGAGAAATTAAGGAAACATTCTCATTTACCATTGCAACAAAAAGAATAAAATAAACCTACCTAGGGAGACAAAAGACCTGTATGCAGAAAACTATAAGACACTGATGAAAGAAATTAAAGATGACACCAACAGATGGAGAGATATACCATGTTCTTGGATTGGAAGAATCCACATTATGAAAATGACTATACTACCCAAAGCAATCTACAGATTCAGTGCAATCCCTATCAAACTACCAATGGCATTTTTTATGGAACTAGAACAAAAAAATCTTAAAATTTGTATGGAGACACAAAAGACCCCGAATAGCCAAAGAAGTCTTGAGGCAAAAAAACGGAGCTGGAGGAATCAGGCTCCCTGACTTCAGACTATATTACAAAGCTACAGTAATCAAGACAATATGGTACTGGAAGAAAAACAGAAACATAGATCAATGGAACAAGGTAGAAAGCCCAGAGATAAACCCACACACCTATGGGCAACTAATCTACGACAAAGGAGGCAAGGATATACAATGGAGAAAAGACAGCCTCTTCAATAAGTGGTGCTGGGAAAACTGGATAGCTACATGTAAAAGAATGAAATTAGAACACTCCCTAACACCACACACAAAAATAAACTCAAGGGCTTCCCTGGTGGCGCAGTGGTTGAGAGTCCGCCTGCCGATGCAGGGGACACGGGTTCGTGCCCCGGTCCGTGAAGATCCCACATGCCGTGGAGCGGCTGGGCCCGTGAGCCATGGCCACTGAGCCTGTGCGTCCAGAGCCTGTGCTCTGCAACGGGAGAGGCCACAACATTGAGAGGCCCGCATATCGCAAAAAAAAATACAAATAAATAAAAAAAATAAACTCAAAATGGATTCAAGACCTAAATGTAAGACTGGACATTATAAAACTCTTAGAGGAAAATGTAGGAAGAACACTCTTTGACATAAATCACAGCAAGATCTTTTTTGATCCACCTCCTAGAGTAATGGAAATAAAAACAAAAATAAACAAATGGGACCTAATAAAACTTCAAAGCTTTTGCACAGCAAAGGAAACCATAAACAAGACGAAGACAACCCTCAGAATGGGAGAAAATATTTGCAAACGAATCAACGGACCAAGGATTTATCTCCAAACTATATAAACAGCTCATGCAGCTCCATATAAAAAAAACAAACAACCCAATCCAAAAATGGGCAGAAGACCCAAATAGACATTTCTCCAAAGAAGACATACAGATGGCCAAGAAGCACATGAAAAGATGCTCAACATCACTAATTATTCGAGAAATGCAAATCAAAACTACAGTGAGGTATCATCTCACACCAGTTAGAATGGGCATCATCAGAAAATCTACAAACAACAAATGCTGGAGAGGGTGTGGAGAAAAGGGAACCCTCTTGCACTGTTGGTGGGAATGTAAATTGATTCAGCCACTACTGAGAACAGTTTGGAGGTCCCTTAAAAAACTAAAAATAGAATTACCATCTGATCCGCTACTGGGTATATACCCAGAGAAAACCATAATTCAAAAAGACACATGCACCCCAATGTTCATTGCAGCACTGTTTACAATAGCTAGGTCATGGAAGCAACCTAAATGTCCATTGACAGACGAATGGATAAAGAAGATGTGGTCCATATATACAATGGAATATTACTCGGCCATAAAAAGGAACGATATTGGGTCATTTGTTGAGATGTGGATGGACCTAGAGACTGTGATACAGAGTGAAGTAAGTCAGAAAGAGAAAAACAAATATCGTATATTAATGCATATATGTGGAACCTAGAAAAATGGTACAGATGAACTGGTTTGCAGAGCAGAAATTGAGACACAGATGTAGAGAACAAACGTATGGACACCAACGGGGGGAAAGTGGTGGGGCGGTGGGGGTGGTGGTGTGAGGAATTGGGAGATTGGGATTGACACATATACACTGATGTGTATAAAATTGATGACTTATAAGAATGTGCTGTATAAAAAAATAAATAAAATAAAATACAAAAAAAAAGGAAGAAAAGAAAATGATCTACTGGTAGCATAAAAACTGGAATTTTTAAAAAGAAATCCATAGATCTTTTTCCTAAACAGAGTAATATACACTCATTTCTTAATATACACTCATTTTTATAATATTTGAAATTCAGTCACAATACCTGCACATTTTCTATCCCTGTAGATTTTAATAACATTTATTCCCAGGGCAGACATGAAGAAATACATACACTGGAAACCTGAGCCAAAGAATGTTCGGTCCACAGGGATGCTCCTGCTTAGCTGTCAGCACCTTTGGAACCCTGCATGTAGGTCAGGGCACTACCCTGGAAGCTGGGTCTCTGCCAAGCCTCACACCCTGTGGGAAATATGTGTACTTACGCAGCTCGCCCACTTTCAAGATCTCACACAGCATCTTGGTCAGCTCTATACTACTGCGGCCAAAAGGACATTCATGCTTATCTTCTCGGCTACTGTTCTCAAGCACAATCTGCAAGCAGGAAAGGGAACAGGTCAGAAAGGAAAGTCAGTTTGTAGAAAACATCAAAAATGTTGGCTCTCCTATAACAGAGAAACAGATCCACTCCAGACCACCAAACTAGGGCTCTTTGGGGCAGAACAAAACTACTTTAAGTATATTCTCTGTAAAAGGACTGAAAACTCTCATGTTTTCCAAATCTCCTAAAACCATTTTCAACTCTGTAAGAGGATATTTTGCTCATTGGTTTCCACTTACACAGAGGTGCCCATGGAGAGCTTTTTAAAATAGCACAGTAAAGACTTTTTACTTAAGTGACAAAACCACTCTCTTTTTTTCCCGGTCGTATCTTCCCTTTCCTGGGAATAGCAACTCTCTTTCTATGACTTCAGCTCCTACATTTTTTTCCTTTTCTTAAATAAGTTTTCTATTTATGATAGGATATTGAATATAGTTCTCTGTGCTGTACAGTAGGACCTTGTTGTTTATCCATTCTATATATAGAAGCTTACATCTGCTAACCCCAACCTCCCCACTCCATCCCTCCCCCAACCCCCTCACCCTTGGCAAACACCAGCCTGTTTTCTATGTCTGTGATTCTGTTTCTGTTTCATAGATAGGTTCATTTGTGTCATATTTTAGATTCCACATGTAAGTGATATCATATGGTATTTGCCTTTGTCTTTCTGGCTTACTTCACTTAGTTTGATAATCTCTAGTTGCATCTATGTTGCTGCAAATGGCATTATTCTGTCCTTTTTTAATGGTTCAGCTCCTACGTTTAATCACATATTTCCCACAGGAGTTTCCATGTTCTTACCAGATGTCACCCTTGGCACTAGTTGACCGGACCACACCTAAGGGACACGTGACACAAACTGGACCAACCAGAGTCCTTCCCTGAGACTTATCACACAAAAAGGGGAAAACTGGCCCAACTATGCTGACAGTACCCACGAGGTATGAGTGTAGGAACTACCTGAAAATGAATCTGCAAGAAAAAAAACAAAAAAAAAAAAAAGGAAAGCAAGCCAAAATGCAAGGGAAAAGAGAGAGGAGAGGCATTGGTAGCCCTGACAGTGTTTGAGTGGCTGGTCCAACATGTTCCTGGAGCAAAGCTACTTCCCTAACCTTATGGTTTATTTGCTAAACCCTTCCGCTGAAAATCCTTTGGGCCATCGAATAAATTCTCCTCTTTCCTTAAGCTAGTTTGAGATATTCCTACCATAACTAAGGGAGACATTCTGCACATGTATTAAACAAAAGTAAAACAAAATAGGAAAACTCTATTTTAAAGTCACTAAACTTCAAAAATAAACGGGAATTAGCCAATTGTTCTAAAATGCACAAAATTTTTTTAAAAAAGGTTGCCAATCTTCAAATTCATACGTTGACAAAAGGAATAATCAGCATATCCAGCTCTGACACCACCTCCAACTTCCTCAATGGAGTTGGCTGGAATGTCCTCAAAAGCTACACTGCCCTGAGTAGGTGTATCCCAGTAGGATTTACAACAATGTTGTGCATCGACTTATGTTGTTTTTCCCCCAGACTATGACCTCTTCGGTGGCAGAAATGGTGTTTTATTCATTCAATCAACAGTAGTAATTGAGTACCTATTGTCTACCAGGAAGATGTCTAGGCCTATAAAGTGGAGAACAAGACCAGGGCTCTGACTTATCAGAGCATCCATTCTAATTGAGGGAAACAGATAAAACAAAAGAGGTAATTACAGTTTATAACAAATGCCATGAAAAAAAAGTAGTTGAGGTGGCAAAGAGTAACAGGGAAGACTTGGGGAGGAGAGTGTAGACAACTGGGTGACTATTGGGAATCAAAGGCTGAGAGAGAGCTTGCCATGTCAAGATCTGGGAGAAAGAATATTTCAGGCAGAGATCAAGGACAGAGCCCCTGAGTTGAGTAAGATGTGTTTTGGACACAACCTCTATATACTGCCTGGTCTACCATGTGGAGGGGTTTGGAATTGTATAGGGCAGTGTTCAGGTTCCAGGAGCCTGAGCAGAGCAGAGTGAGCCAGAGTGCAGAGAGGTGGGCTGAAACCACTGCCGCAGGCTGCATTGGGGGTCATTCTTAGATCCTGAGATGCTAAACAGGAGGTTTAGACAGGTGAGTGACGTGACCTGATTTGTTTTGAAAAGATCTGCAGTTGTAAAGAATGGATAGTAGGGACTAAGAAAGAAAGTGCATTTCTTCTGGAGGGGCTGCAGCATCCGTGGCAGAGATGAGGGTGGCACAGACTGGGCCTCTGCAGTGCACTCAGCACTCGGTAAGTGGTCAAAAAAGGCAAGGAGTACAGACAAGGAACAAAGAGGGGAAGCCATTTAGGAAAGAGAGATAAAAGGAAGAGAATTTGGAAGGAGGGAAGAAAAAAGAAGGAGAACGTAAAAAGGGGAAGAAGGAAAAGTAAATGAAAGTGCTGTTTGACTGACACAGACTGAGTTCCAAATAGTGAAGTAATGTGAGGGACCACAGAATAGGGTGAATGGTTTAAAACCAAAGGAGTGATTCCTTTTGCAAGAACACAAAAATCATAGCTAACTGCTGAACAATCATCAACAGGAAGAAACTGGAAATCCCCAAAAATATACCGCACACCCAAAGACAAAGAAGAAACCACAATGAGACTGTAGGAGCAGAGCAATCACAATAAAATCAAATCCCATAACTGCTGGGTGGGCTACTCACAAACTGGAGAACAATTATACCACAGAAGTCCACCCACTGGAGTGAAGGTTCTGAGCGCCACATCAGGCTTCCCAACCTGGGGGTTGGGCAACAGGAGGAGGAAGTTCCAGAGAATCAGACTTTGAAGGCTAGTGGGATTTGACTGCAGGACTTTGACAGGACTGGGGGAAACAGAGACTCTACTCTTGGAGGGCACACACAAAGTAGTGTGCACATCAGGACCAAGGGGAAGGAGCAGTGACCCCATAGGAGACTGAACCAGACCTACCTGCTAGTGTTGGAGGGTCTCCTGTAGAGGTGGGGGGTGGCTGTGGCTCAACATGGGGACAAGGACACTGACAGCAGAAGTTCTTGGAAGTACCCCTTGGCATTAGCCCTCCCAGAGCCCTCCATTAGCCCCATCAAAGAGCTGAGTAGGCTCCAGTGCTGGGTCGCCTCAGGCCAAACAACCAACAGGGAGGGAACCCAGCCCCAACTATCAGCAGACAAGCCGATTAAAACCTTACTAAGCTCTGCCCACAAGAGCAACAGCCGGCTCTACCCACCACCACTCCCTCCCATCAGGAAGCTTGCACAAGCCTCTTACAGCCTCATCCTCCACCAGAGGGCGGATAGCAGAAGCAAGAAGAAATACAATTCTGCAGCCTGTGGAACGAAAACCACATTCACAGAGAGATAGACAAAATGAAAAGGCAGAAGACTAGGTACCAGATGAAGGAACAAGATAAACCCCAGAAAAACAACTAAATGAAGTGGAGATAGGGAACCTTCCAGAAAAAGAATTCAGAATAATGATAGTGAAGATGATCCAGGACCTTGGAAAAAGAATGGAGGCAAGATCAAGAAGATGCAAGAAATGTTTAACAAAGACCTAGAAGAATTAAAGAACGAACACCTACAAGAATTAAAGGACAAACAAAAAGAGATGAACAATAAAATACCTGAAAAGAAAAATACACTAGATGGAATTAATAGCAGAATAACTGAAGCAGAAGAATGGATAAGTGACCTGGAAGACAGAATGGGGAATTCACTGCCATGGAAGAGAATAAAGAAAAAAGAATGAAAAGAAATGAAGAGAGCCTAAAAACCTCTGGGACAACATTAAACACACCAACATTAGCATTAGAGGGGTCACAGAAGGAGAAGACAGAGAGAAAGGACCCAAGAAAATATTTAAGAGATATAGTTAAAACTTCCTTAACATGGGAAAGGAAATAGCCACCCAAGTCCAGGAAGTGCAGAGTGTCTCAGGCAGGATAAACACAAGGAGAAACATGTCAAGACACATAGTAATCAAATTGACAAAAATTAGAGACAAGATGGCGGAAGAGTAAGATGCGGAGATTACCTTCCTCCCCACAGATACACCAGAAATACATCTACACATGGAACAACTCCTGCAGAAAACCTACTGAACGTTGGCAGACCTCAGACCTCCCAAAAGGCAAGAAACTCCCCACGTACCTGGGTAGGGCAAACAAAAAAGAAAAGACAGAGACAGAGGGATAGGGAAGGGACTGGCACCAGTGGGAGGGAGCTGTGAGGCAGGAAAGGTTTCCACACACTGAGAAGCCCCTTCGCGAGCGGAGACTGCAGGTGGCGGAGGGGGGGAAGCTTCGGAGCCGCGGAGGAGAGCGCAGCAACAGGGGCGCGGAGGGCAAAGCGGAGAGATTCCTAATGAAGGATCGGCGCCAACCGGCACTCACCAGTCCGAGAGGCTTGTCTGCTCCCCTACCGGTGCGGGTGGGGCTGGGAGCTGAGGCTCAGGCTTCGGTTGGAGCGCAGGGAGAGGACTGGGGTTGGCGGCGTGAACACAGCATGCAGGGGCTTAGTGCACCACGGCTAGCCGGGAGGGGGTCTGGGAAAAGACTGGACCTGCCGAAGAGGCAAGAGACTTTTTCTTCCCTCTTTGTTTCCTGGTGCGCGAGGAGAGGGGATTGGGAGCGCTGCTTAAAGGAGCTCCAGAGATGGGCGTGAGCCGCGGCTACCAGCGCGGACCACAGAGACAGGCCTGAGACACTAGGGCTGCTGCTGCTGCTGCCACCAGGAAGCCTGGGTGCGAGCACAGGTCACTCTCCACACCTCCCCTCCTGGTGCCTGTGCAGCCCGCCAACACCAGGGTCATGTGATCCAGGGATGGCTTCCTCGGGAGAACGCACGGCGCGCCTCAGGCTGGTGCAACGTCCACCCGGCCTCTGCTGCTGCAGGCTCACCCCTCACTCCATGCCCCTCCCTCCCCCCGGCCTCAGTGAGCCAGAGCCCCCGAGTCAGTGGCTCCTTTAACCCCGTCCTGTCTGAGCGAAGAACAGATGCCCTCCGGCGACCTACACGCAGAGGCGGGGCCAAACCCAAAGCTGAGCCCCGGGAGCTGTGCGAACAAAGAAGAGAAAGGGAAATCTCTCCCAGCAGCCTCAGGAGCAGCGGATTAAATCCCCACAATCAACTTGATGTACCCTGCATCTGTGGAATACATGAATAGACAACGAATCATCCTAAATTGAGGAGGTGGACTTTGAGAGCAAGATTTTTTTTTCTCCTTTTTCCTCTTTTTGACTGTGTATGTGTATTCTTCTGTGTGAGATTTTGTCTGTATAGCTTTGCTTTCACCATTTGTCCTAGGGTTCTATCTGTCTGGGGGTTTTTTGTTTTTTTTTTAACTTTAAAAAAAATTTTTCTACCTTAATAATTTTTTATTTTAATAACCTTATTTTATTTTATCTAACATTATTCTATTTTATCCTTCCTTTCTTCCTTCCTCCCTCCCTCCCTCCCTCTCTCTCTCTCTCTCTCTCTCTCTCTCTCTCTC
>RJWK010046231.1:0-17718 GCA_004363435.1 Platanista minor | reverse complement strand
AATATTTTCTCCCATTCTGAGGGTTGTCTTTTGGTCTTGTTTATGGTTTCCTTTGCTGTGCAAAAGCTTTGAAGTTTCATTAGGTCCCATTTGTTTATTTTTGTTTTTATTTCCATTTCTCTAGGAGATGGATCAAAAAGAATCTTGCTGCGATTTATGTCATAGAGTGTTCTGCCTATGTTTTCCTCTAAGAGTTTGAGAGTTTCTGGCCTTACATCTAGGTCTTTAATCCATTTTGAGCTTATTTTTGTGTATGGTGTTAGGGAGTGTTCTAGTCTCATACTTTTACATGTACATGTCCAGTTTTCCCAGCACCACTTATTGAAGAGGCTGTCCTTTCTCCACTGTACATTCCTGCCTCCTTTATCAAAGATAAGGTGACCATATGTGTGTGGGTTTATCTCTGGGCTTTCTGTCCTGTTCCAGTGATCTATATTTCTGTTTTTGTGCCAGTACCATACTGTCTTGATTACTGTAGCTTTGTAGTACAGTCTGAAGTCAGGGAGCCTGATTCCTCCAGCTCTGTTTTTCGTTCTCAAGATTGCTTCGCCTATTCGGGGTCTTTTGTGTTTCCATACAAATTGTGAAATTTTTTGTTGTAGTTCTGTGAAAAATGACAGTGGTAGTTTGATAGGGATTGTGTTGAATCTGTAGATTGCTTTGGGTGGTAGAGTCATTTTCACAATGCTGATTCTTCCAATCCAAGAACATGGTATATCTCTCCATCTATTAGCATCATCTTTAATTTCTTTCATTAGTGTCTTATAATGCTCTGCATACAGGTCTTTTTTCTCCTTAGGTAGGTTAATTCCTAGATATTTTATTCTTTTTGTTGCAGTGGTAAATGGGAGTGTTTTCTTGATTTCACTTTCAGATATTTCATCATTAGTGTATAGGAATGCCAGAGATTTCTGTGCATTAATTTTGTTTCCTGCTACTTTACCAAATTCATTCATTAGCTCTAGCAGTTTTCTGGTAGCATACTTAGGATTCTCTATGTATAGTATCATGTCATCTGCAAACAGTGACAGCTTTACTTCTTCTTTTCTGATTTGGATTCCTTTTATTTCCTTTTCTTCTCTGATTGCTGTGGCTAAAACTTCCAAGACTATGTTGAGTAAGAGTGGTGAGAGCAGGCAACCGTGTCTTGTTCCTGCTCTTAGTGGAAATGCTTTCAGTTTTTCACCATTAAGGATGATGTTGGCTGTGGGTTTGTCATATATGGCCTTTATTATGTGGAGGAAAGTTCCCTCTATGCCTACTTTCTGCAGAGTTTTTATCATAAATGGGTGTTGAATTTTCTCCAAAGCTTTCTCTGCATCTATTGAGATGATCATATGGTTTTTCATTGATTGATTTGCATATATTGAAGAATCCTTGCATTCCTGGAATAAACCCCACTTGATCATGGTGTATGATCCTTTTAATGTGCTGTTGGATTCTGTTTGCTAGTATTTTGTTGAGGATTTTTGCATCTATGTTCAACAGTGATATTGGCCTGTAGTTTTCTTTCTTTGTGACATCCTTGTCTGGTTTTGGTATCAGGGTGATGGTGGCCTCGTAGAATGAATTTGAGAGTGTTCCTCCCTCTGCTATATTTTGGAAGAGTTTCAGAAGGATAGGTGTTAACTCTTTAAATGTTTGATAGAATTCACCTGTGAAGCCATCTGGTCCTGGGCTTTTGTTTGTTGGAAGATTTTAAATCACAGTTTCAATTTCAGGGCTTGTGATTGTTCTGTTCATATTTTCTATTTCTTCCTGATTCAGTCTTGGCAGGTTGTGCATTTCTAAGAATTTGTCCGTTTCTTTCAGGTTGTTCATTTTATTGGCATAGAGTTGCTTGTAGTAATCTCTCATTAAAGCACAGCTTTTTAAGTTCTTCAAATTTCAGGGAACAGAGAAACACTCAGGCTGGTAATTCACTAGAGTCACAAGAGGAAGAAACAGAATTTAAGCCTCACGGGTAACAGCAGAGCATGCTGGTTACAGTCCCAGTTACATAGTCACAGTTCATGGCAGATGATGTTCTGACCTAATCTGGCCATCTCTTAGCATCAAGGCATAATTGATCCCAATCATTCCGGTGACCTAGAAAATCCAAGTCTGTCCCTCCACCACTTTAATCTCCCAGCTGAATCCCATCTCTCTATTTCTGTTTAGTCACATGCACTGCCTCTCATGTTTGCTTTTTCTTAACTTATGCTCTGTTACTTTCTTCCTACTGCCTGTCAGTGTGTCTATGGGCATGTGCCCACCATACCACCTAAATATTTCTCTCTCCCCCACTGGTTCTTCTCTCATGGCTGTCCACCCCTTCACCCTTCTTTATTTCTCTTTCTAAGAGTTATCTCCATCTGACATGGCAGTTATTTGTTTGCTTGTTTGCTTGATGTTCCTCTCTACTGGAAGGTAACCCCATGAGATCAGGTTTTTAGCTTTATTTATAGCTGTGTCCTGGCACATCAAGGACTCAATAACCATTTGTTAAATTAAATAATATGACTGAGATTTTAGTGACAGCAGGGACACTGTGTCTGATCAGATTGTCTGGAGGTAGTTTCAACGGGCATGTGAGGGGCCCCTACCTGCCCTAGTGCTATGGGTTGTTGGAACTTTATCATGGGAGGCGTGACAATTACAGAATGTCACCTTTTTTTTTTTTTTTGCGGTACGTGGGCCTCTCGCTGTTGTGGCCTCTCCCGTTGTGGAGCACAGGCTCCGGACGCGCAGGCTCAGCGACCATGGCTCAGGGGCCCAGCCACTCCGCGGCAGGTGGGATCTTCCCGGAACGGGACACGAACCCGCGTCCCCTGCATCGGCAGGCGGACTCTCAACCACTGCGCCACCAGGGAAGCCCGAATGTCACCTTTTCTAATGGAAAAAAAAATCATTTACTTTCAGAAGTGTTTGCTATTTAAAGAAACATGTGAGAATTAAAAGCTAGAAGTGTAGAATAGTAGCATATCTTTCATCGTGAAACTTCAAGAATTGTAACCTGTATTATAGGACAAAATATTTTTTATTCTATGTCTACTAAGGGAAAGAAAGTACTACTTGTTTCCCTTAGTATTAATAGAACCTTAGTTTGAATGTGTCTTCTTGAAAATTCAAAATAAAGCACAACCAGCAAATCATGAATGTATCGTGAAACAATAGCTGGATAAAATTGATCATATTCATATTAAGTTCCACTTTTCTCAGGAAACTTCTATAACTACTCCAGCACAATATAAGGCATTCATTTCCTAAATCTATATATCTAAAGTTCAATTTCATTGAGATAATATGGCACTAAATTAAGTTCATTAATTAAAAAAATCAAAAGTCTCATCTTCCTAGGTAAACCCAATGGTATTTTTTTGGTGCTGTTATTTTTTTCAAGTGAAGGACCATGTCTCATATTATTCTATTAAACCTTAAATCTGGCTAGGGCATAATTGATGCTTAATACAGAATGATAATGATAATAACAACTACCATTATTGACACTGTTTAAAAGGTTATGAATTTATTAACTTTTCATGACTATCTTATGCATAAGTTCTATTATTACTCTTACTTAAAAAATAAGGAAACTGGGCTAGAGAAGTTAGGTAGAAAGAGGTAAAGCTGGGCATTGAACACTTGTCGGTTGATATCAGGACATTTGACGTAAGTCGAATGACACTGATTTGTCCAGAGAGTTTCTGTTTCCTCGCTCCTAACAGATAGTCACACACTATTTACAAACACTTTGAGGCCAGACTCTTTTCAGATAGGACACTAAGAATAACATGGGTCTTCCCCAGCTGCTGTCTTAACTTTATTTTGAGAGGTGCAATTGCTTTTGATGTTTTTCTAAAACACACTCACGTTTTGGAATACTTCTTGGTTATGTTGGAGAGAACATATATTATTTTCCAAGTATGAGCCCCATTTGCTGAGCACGTTATAATAATTCATTCTTGAGTAAAATTTTTATTCTACAAGTAATTCCTACTGTAGGTACCGCACCTTCTTTTGAAATGGATTAAAGTGGCTTATTGATTAACTCACAATCAGGATGAGTTTTTACTGAAAAATAAGACAGTGAGTTCAGCTAGAAAGCACATGCCTAGAAGGTTTTAAGAACCATGTGTGAACAATTTCTCTCTAAGATGTTTAGAAACTAAAGCCAAAGGGAAAAATCTATTGTCATTTGATTTTCATTTTTTCAACAACAGAACCAAAGTACACAGGAGTTTGTAAAAATGGTTATTTTCCCGCCTTGGCTTAAATGTCCCCCCTGTAAAATAAAGACATTAGGCAAGATAATCTTTTAGTTTCCTTCTTGTTCTATTATTTTATAATCTTCAACTATAATATTATAAAATTAAAACGAAAAGGCATTTCTTAATGTAACCATCTGTAAAGGCACAGAACAGGGAAGAATGATGGTCTTTCTCTGATGGAATAATGTAAATCAATCCACATGCTTTGAATTTGGATGGTCTCTTAATTAGTACAGGGTTGAATAATCACAAACAAATGGCAGTTTTAATAAATTCAGCTAAGGCTTTCATTACAACCCATGATTATTTCAAAATAACCAGTAGTTTGAGAATTTTTTAAACTAAAGATTGTTTGCATAGTCTGTATATATGGACATAGCTTGCTACAGTTATCATGGAAGACAAAGGTTCTACTTTTCTATTTGGTTTTTTCCATCTTTTTATGAGTCCTGACTTTTGATTGTTTCTTTAAGAGTGATAAAGGTAAATATGACAGTCAAGAATATGACGTTTCCTTCCCTTGCTCCCCTGATCCCCTCCTCTCAAGAATTTCTGCCTTCAGAGACCCCTCAACAATCGCTTACTTACTGTCTACTGTGAGTCGGGTCCTGAACCAGGAGAGGAGGTGACTCCCATGTCTGTATCCGTGACACCAACTCTGACCTTTCTTTGGTTCCCACACAAATCTTACAGCAACTTGCCAGGTAACTTCACTTGGTTCTGCTGCTTTCATCTCAAGTTCTACACCCCACCCCCAAAGTGAGCTCTTTCTAATTCTTCCTCTGAAATGTGCCCCCGGATCCTAGTTTCCTATCATTGTCGATCCATTAATTCATTCAACACATATTGATTTACCGCCTTCTACATGACAGGCACTTGGCTGGGTGCTGAGTACAGGGAAGAGAACCAGAGTGGCAGAGTTCCTGCTGGTATGTAGCCTTCAGACAAGGAATAAGAAAGTCAATGTAAAAAAATACATAAAGTATTTACATCGTGGTCTGTAACCAGAGGAGGCCACTTCCGTGCTATCAGAGAAGGCCTCTCTGAGACCCGAAAAATGTTGAGGTATGCCCATTCTCTGCACCACTCAGTGTGTGAACCGTGAACTCATCCTTTTCTCATTCATATATTTGTTCACTCATTCATTCATTAATATCCATTTCATATGCCTTTGTTAAATACCCATTAAATACTAAGCCCTGCGAAGGTGCAAAGATGAATAAAACACACCCTTTGCTCTCCCTGGATGTTAGATCTTAAAGTGAAGAGGCAGATCCATAAGCAAATAAAGTCAATACAGTGTGTGATTATTTTGATAGATACCTACAGGGGACTCAGTAGGGGTGGACGGGATGAAGGTGCTTTCTAGATTATGAGCTTAAGGACATAAAATATGTTTATTCCTCTCAGTATCCCCAGCATAAGACCTGGGAAGAGGCACTCAAAGGAATACGATGAATGGACATATGAATGACAGCCCACTGTCATTTATGCTACAGCTGAGATGGAGAAGAATCCTACTGACTTGCTTTATTTATCCACGATTCTGTTGTTCCAGATATGGTACATTTCTCTCAGCATCAATCTATAAGGATTTCATTATTCGTAATTCCACACCTGGCAATTTTAAACACTTTTCTTTCTCCGGAGATACCTTTTCATGTGCACACAAGTTCCCCCATGAAAAGGGTTTATAGCTACACCTCTGAAGCAATGTCTAAACATTTCCACTAACCCCAGACACTATACCGGCCAACGTCCAATCCAGAATCTCAGTGTCCTGATGCCTGTTCCAGTGCTTTCCTCAGATCTCCAAAAGGGATGTGCCAGTGCTGGAGAAGCTTTTACCTTTTAATCCAGGACTTATGATGACTTCAGTGGTACAAAAGGTAAAATATTGTGTCATGTCTCAAAACAACAACAAACAGACAAACCCCACAAAGCCAACACCCCCTCAAAAAAACCTAAGGAAACTTTAATTGGCTGTCTCATGGGTATGTCGTGGACTCTGGCACATGTATTTTCTAATTTATTCCTCATAGCAACCTACAGAAGTAGGGAGTCCTGTATGTCAGATGAAGAAACTGAGCCTCAAAGGAATCGAGTGGTCTCCTCAAATCACAGGACTTACAAATGACACAGTTGATGATGGGAACGCCAGCAGTTGACGTAGACTAACAGATGATGCTTTCCTGTCCACGTCTGATGTTCTGCAGAAAGCTAAAAGCCTGAGTCATACCTCCATTTGCAACCCTGTAAATCCTAATACCATTTATCTTTCACTATAAGCAAGTTCATAACTGTTTTTAAGTTTGCTCCTTTTTATTAAGTATAACTGGAAATGGTTTCACCTTCCCCTGGCTTTGGTGTATTGGAAGGATAGCAGATTAGCTTACATTTCTAAGACCTTTGCATAGGTGGGAGGTGAATTTGTCCTTCAAATGTCTCTTCATCCAGTTAAGTAATCCTTTTTTGATGTTTTGTTTTTCACTGTTTCTTTAGTTTTGAAGAAATTGAATTATTTCTTGTTGAGACAAAGGATCTCTACGTTAAATCTTCTGCTGGCAATATGGTTTCAAACAGAAATCATGTCTGTTTGTGAACTGTTCTCCAATGTGCTTATATTTGGGGGAAATTATTTATATTGTTCCCTGGAAAAATTATGACTGATCATATTCATATTTTCGTTTATGATTTGATTCTTCTAATGACCTGAAAATTCAGTAGACTTAGATTATGTAATAATATGAATGTTTAAGGCAAGCAGTGCTTAAAAAATTTTTTTTACTTTAAAAAATTCTTCATTTTAATTGCACAGATTACTATATTCACCATCTTTATTCAAATGGGAACACTGGAGTATGTTTTTATACCTCTTTTTTTTTTTTGCGGTACGCGGGCCTCTCACTGCTGTGGCCTCTCCCGTTGCGGAGCACAGGCTCCGGACGCGCAGGCTCAGCGGCCATGGTTCACGGGCCCAGCCGCTCCGCGGCATACGGGATCTTCCCGGACCGGGGCACGAACCCATGTCCCCTGCATCGGCAGGCGGACTCTCAACCACTGCACCACCAGGGAAGCCCTATACCTCTTTTTAAATGATAAAGGCAGGGCTTTATCTAATCCATCTTAGTGTTTCCTATAACCACACTTACAATTTTTTTTCAGAATATACTTTGTCTCTCTGATATATTTTATCTTCTAGGACAGCAACCTGATATGGAATTGATAGTCTTTTTTTAAAATCTATTTAAAAAAAATTCAAACATCTGTCTGATTTATTATGTTCACTGTAGACCATATACTTCTGATGGTTAGGGAAACCGAAAACCTTTCCAGAGATCTTAACACTTTCATAGACAAGAATATTTTTTAACTGGGTCTGTGAACAAGAAAATTAGTTTGATAGCCTGAGAGTTTACAGGCAGTTCACAATGGTGACTGGAAATCTTGATATTTTAAATATGGCAAATGGAGCAAAGCTCTACCAAAGATGACAGTTACTCAGCCTGTCACTGTTGGCAACTAAGAACTAAGTTGCCTGTTAAACATGTCTCTTGAGGGGTAAAAAGACACTCGTGCAGAACTGAATTCGAAAAAACAATGCAGGATTCATTCTTTTAGTGTGTCTCTTTCTTAAGCTTTGAGGTAACAGAGTCCGAGGGCAAGTCAGAATCCTGATGCTATCCCTGCAACGGTTACGAGAGGGTGTCGCTCAAAGAAGGAAGATACCAAATTGGAAATAATGATAGAGGAAAAGTTATAGTTAGAGCATCCCAAGAATGGAAAGCAGAAACCTCACTGTCAGTCCTGCAGCCACGAGTGGGCATAGAAAGTACGCGAGCTCTGAGGGGCTCTGGAATAAATCTTTGGTGATAACAACACAGTTCACAACAGGGCTACTTTTATATTTATAGTTTATTCTCCATTATTGCCAGAGGCCTCAAATCCCACATAGTCAAAATCTCCATTCACTGCTGCCTGCTGGGCATTTAACAAGGGTTCTTGTAACAGGACCCAGAGCAAGTGTGTACATGAATAAGAAGTGCAGGGGCCAGCCAGGCACCACAGGCTGCCAGGTAGCCAAGTGGAAGCACTGGAGAGAGACAGAGAAAGCACACAATGACCCCGAGTGCCTCAAGGCATGGCTTCAAAAGGTGTCAACACCAATTAAATTGTAAAAGCTCTGTCAGCTTCTGAGAAGTCATCCAGACAGGGACAAGGCAGTACATAATCAAAGGGCCAGGACGTGATTGTGTAGGGTCCACACTGGACCCGGTACACACTTGCATGCCTGGCAGTTTGTGATCCATCCGTGAGCCTTCAAGTTCAGGCTGTGCCCCAAGGTGTAAATACCCTTCCACTGGAAGCTCTCCAGATTTACTGCTAGGGGATGCTGAAAACGTTTATTAGCAGGTAGATACTGGTGGCTCCCACAGGTAAATTGCCCCAAATATAACTCTAACTAAATCATGTACCACTGATGATGCCCATAGATGAGCTGAAGGACAATTGCCCAGTCTCCTGACTTGAGCTGACCAAGCTGATACGTTACCTGCAGCAACAAACACTGCAGAGAGTTTTCTTTGTCAGCAAAAGTCTCCGTGGGATCTACCCTTTCTAGCAACAGACATTCTGACAGTCATGAATTTGCAGGGGGCATATCTGAAACAGTTACACGCATAAGGAGATAACTTTGCATTTCCTGTTTGGCCTTTCAGAGTGTTAATGTGGCTTTAAAGAATTTATTAGATCTTGACAAAGGTGCTCTAATCTCAATTCATGAAATGATGTCTCTCTCTCTCTCTCATTCTCTCTCTCTCTCTTTTTCTCCTTTTTTTGCCTATGGGTAACTATGATAGGTATGACCAATTTATTGGATGGTTTTCAAAGTGACAGCAGAGTTGGGGAGGAGAAGAAATGCGTTTTAGAGCCAGGCGAAAAAGCTCGGGAGAACTGTCAAAGTATTTCTCACATATTTATTGCTAAGTAATTTTCTTGGTCTACAGAACTTTTTCACTCACCAGATCAAGTAAAATGCCTGGGGTCTGAGGTAGATGAATTCATGCTGAAAAGTAGGCTCTAATGACATTAAAGTTCCAAGCATGGTCATTCTTAAAAAAAATAGCTCAAAAAGATTACTCTTGTCTATTGTGGGTTGTTGTTGTTGTTTGAGAGAGAGCCCTACTTAATATAAAGATTTAGAATATAATTTTTCTTTTTGAATCATACTATTTGATTGCTCTTAATAAAGTTGAAATTACTCTTTTATTTTGAAGGAAAGATTAACCAGACTTTAAATAATGTATCAGATTTTTGAGAATTAGCTTGAAGCTATCATTTGTTAGATTATCTATCAGGTAACTTCTCTTAAAATAGAACAATAAAAAGTGAGTTCAATAACCACAAAGAGATAGAAAATTGATGAACATATTTTTTCAGGTTTTAGTATTGACCTCGGGTTTGTCAAGATGGTCTAAGTTATGCTACAGTAACAAAGAAAGAAATCTAAGTGGCCTAAGACAGAATCAATTTCTCACGTATATAAATCTTCTATGGACCTAGGAGACAACAGAGCAGTGTTCCTCCGCTTGATTTTTGTATGACACGTCTTTGCCAACAGATGCTTCCAGAATGATCCTGCCAGGGAAGAGAGTCAAGTACTTGCCATTAAATTCGCCCACCCAGAAGTGACACCATTTCTGCTCACATCAAATTAGCCAAAGCAAGTCACGGGGCTCCCCCAACCTTCCAGGAGGGTGAATACAATTATCTGTGAGTCTGAAAGGAGAAGGGATTGGTATCAGTGAACAGTTGTGAAGTCATCCATAGACCACTCTCCCCATAACCCAATATTCTTTCCTTTCTTCTTCCTCAATCCACATTCAATGGAAACAACCCCAAAGCTCTCATCTACCACAGGGTCCAGGGTCTCGGATAAGAATGTGGCTCCTCTTGCTACAGAGACAGACAAACTTAAAAGAAAGGTTATTTTCTCTCTCCACAATCCATAGACTATAAAGGAATAAGGACAGTTCTGAGACTCGCAGTCTCTGTGAGGACCACACGGGATGTTGCTGAGGAAGCCTCACTTCCGGTCCCCAAGAGGAGATGCCCTGTCTGTTGTTCTTGGTGACTCCTGGTTCCACACTGCGGAAGGCGAATTCTTCCTTTATTCTCTTTTGTTGCTTCTGGAATGGGCGTTGGGGAAACGTGCTCCTTGATAAGAAACTTTCTTAGCCCTTTACCTGCCTGAGAAGGGTTAGGTCCCAACGGTGACTTCAAGTCAGAAAAGCCAGTCTCTCTGAGTCTGGGCTTGGGCTTCCTTTGGCATGAAATCCTCTCAAAAGTTTCACAGGCTTCTCATCTACTTGATTTGGCATGCCTCCATGGATCAATTCCATACCCACGAGGTTTGCTGAGATTTGGTTACTGAAATATTTTCTTTCTTTTTTTCTCCCCTCTCTTCCTTCCCCTTCCCCTCTCCCTCCACCCCCCCACCCCCCACCCCTGCCGCTTTCTATATTTGCAGTTGCTTTTCCATTAAGTCTATTGAGGTTCCACTGAAAGTCACACACTGAATCTCTTTGCTATTTTTGTCCAATTGAAAGGATGGATGGGCTGCCCCACTTTTAATGATATCTTTATTCTGAGATACTTTAATCCATTCCCAGATTTCAATACGGTGTGGCAGCCATACCCTTGATTTGATCCCTGCTTTTTTTTTTTTTTTTTAATTTTTGAATTTTTTTAAATTTATTTTTTTATACAGCAGGTTCTTATTAGTTATCTATTTTATACATATTAGTGTATATATGTCAATCCCAATCTCCCAATTCATCCCACCAACCCCCCTCCCCCCACCATGATCCTTGCTTCAGTGTTTAAATTTCACTCTCCTGTTTTGCACGAAGTTGTCTCTGAGAAGCAATTGATTTTCTAACCCTCTGGTCTCCATATTTCTATATTCTTCTGTTTTGAGTTATTCCTGATGGGAAACCATTCTGTTCTTTTCTGAATTCACCTCTTTTTCTTGTTTATGCTACCCTGCCAAGTGTGGCTGACATCAACCTGCAGATGCTCTAATTTTCTGTTTGATCTTTCTTCTAGAACAACAAGTTTATTTCTCTTTTATAAATTTTCGTAGGTGATAATATTACCAAATGATTTGCCACTGCCTTGATTGAGTGCTATCTTCCAGCCTCCACGGGGGGTAACCATCCATAACTACCCGCACCTCTGCCCCGTAGGATCAACACTAAGCCTTGCGACATATTTTAGGGCCTTTGTCATGTCAGCCTATAATCCTGGTATAAATAGCTGTTTTAGTCAGTGTGCATTAGGTTAGGCTGAACTAACAAACAACTTCAAATTTCAGTAGCTTACAGCACAAAGATTTATTTCTCTCTCATGCAAAGTCCACCAGGAGCCCAGAGAACTCTTAGGTCGACTGAGCTGTCCTCCACATGAAAGCTCAGCACTATCCTTCCTCAGCAGTGTGGTTTTCCAGTATAGCCATGCCAGAGAAAAAGTGGGGTACAAAGTCGAGCTCCAGTAATTAAAATGCCTCCTCTGGCATATAATTTCTGCTACTCTTACCTTCTAAGAGGCAGGGATGCATATTCTTCTTATGTATCCTTAAGACAAGGTGAACTGGGTACCAGGAACCAGAGGTGTCAAATCTGCTGAGTTTGTGACTTGATGAATGAGATCATGAGCTTAAGCAGTAGCTCCTGAACTCCTAGTACTATAAGCACTGTATTTCTACTTCTTTAGAATCACTGTTACAGCTTTTACTGGTAAATTTTGTATACTTATTAACTTTTAAAAATATTTAAAAGGTTTTAATAAATACTTTTGTGAAAGGCTTATAACTTCTACTTATTCAGATTCCAACTTACTTTCCAAATGGCCACTATAAAATGCTAGTTACTCAAAAATTTCCAATTCTAGTGCTCAGGTATTGTGTAGGAACACAACATGTCCTGTCTTCACTGAAAAATATTTAGGGATCAGCATCTGTAGTGGATTGAATGGTGATTCCCCCAAAAGATATGTCCATGTCCTGGAAACTGTGAATGTGATCTTATTTGAAGCAACTCTCTTTGCAGATGTAATTAAGTTCAAGCTCTGGAGATGAGGAGATCATGGTGGGTCCTAACCCCACAGCAAGTGTCCTTATAAAAGAGAGGGGAGCAGACACACAGAGCAGAGGCTGGGTGAAGATGAAGCAGAGGGGAGTGATGTGGCTACAAGGAAGGCAGTTGCTCCAGGAGCTGGTAGGGCTGAGGGAGGGCTGTTCTTGGAGTCTGCAGAGGGTCCAGCTCTGCCAATGACTTGATTTGGAACTCTGGCCTCCAGAGGAGTGAGAGAACGAGTTGGTGTGGTTTTAAGCCCCCAAATTTGTGCTAATGTGCTACTGCAGCCTTAGGAAATGATACAGGGTCCATCTGAGTTCGAGGCTTTTAAGACTAATGTATGCAATAAATACATATTATTAAATATTATATTTACTGAGCTAAAAGAGCAGTAGAGAGTGAATTAGGCACTATCATGACAAAGTCCCATGATTTAGTACAAAGTGTCCTAGCTTTGAATTCAGATCATCTGAGTTCCAGGATTAACATTTTGAAGTGGTTATATCTTTTTTGTTTGTTTTTTGTTTTGTTTTGGCCGTGCAGCATGTGGGATCTTAGTTCCCCAACCAAGGATTGAACCCACGCTCCCTGCATTGGGAGTGCAGAGTCTTAACCACTGGACCTCCAAGGAAGTCCCGTGAAGTGGTTATATATTTTAAGCATTAAAACAAATCAGTTTCCTCACCTATAAAAATAAAATTATAATAAACCCTGCCCTGCAAACCTGGGGGATTACTATATGAATCAAATGAGACTATTGATGTGGAGAATCAATAATACATCAGATAAAGGAAATTTTAATTATAAGGATTGTGAACATCAAGGTAATGATAAGAACAAACCCCAGATCAGGTATTATAATTTCTAAACAATTTCCATTTAAAATGGACTTCATGTAGTGAGCGTCTTAGACTTGCAGCAAAAGAATAAATGGTCTAAAGATTGGACAAACAAAAGCCTTGCCCTCTTTTGAAAAAGGCCCACTAACTGCAAACCTTTAATTTCTATTTATTATTGTAAACTGCATCTGAAGAATGGAGCTAGAAAAAAGCCCACCTTCTGGTCAGGTACTCAAAGAAAATGTAAATAAAGTTCTACGGAAAAAGTCCTAAAGGCTGATTGAAAATCTCTTGTTACATTTCAACTCATACAAATTATTCCTAGAAGACGAACATCATACGACAATAACTATACTCTAGGAATAATACTAGTTTATTTCTAGGACTTCCCTTCTGTAACTAATTTCAAATATATGAATGAAGATTAACTCATAAATTCTCATCTTCATTCACAGACATGGTCTCCATCTTATAGATAGCCCAGGGAGGACACCGCAAATCACAGATCCAGCTGAGAATAAAACTTTGTGATGCAACTTTGAAGTAATGGCGGCGTTTTGTGTGTGTGTGTGTGTGTGTGTGTGTGTGTGTGTGTTTGCTCTTTTACTGCTAAATGGAAGCATAAAAATCAAAAAGGGTGGAATGTGGATCTTGAAGACAGAATTCCCCCCTCGTTCATTTGCTTTCGCGTCTCCTATAGCTGAAAGGCTATGGCGGGTATTTGATGCTTGTCTGTGTCCCTGATGAACTTGGATGGCCGAGTCATACATTGCCCTTTGAGCAATGATTTTTCCTGCCTTATCGCCAGGGGGCTGTACCAACCCTGGAAATCTAATTTCTCCCTACTTCTTCAGTCCTGTCACGAAATACCCCTCCACTCTTTTGGTGCATATCTTATCTCCGTGGATTTAGTATTAAAACCCATGCATTAGCGGTGTCAAAATTCTCTTCTCCCAGAAAAGGGCTAAGGAATACTTTCATGCTGCTGCTGCAATCCAAGTATTATGGGACCTCTAGATGCCTTCAAGGAGACAGAGGCAGTTGGATTACTGGAAATGCTTTAATATTACATGTTAAAAACCTTGGGAGGATTTAAAACCAATGCTGTCAACTTTAGCTGAAGCAAACCAGGATGGAAGGCATATTATGACTTCAGGGAATTTGACAAAAATGAAAAAGAAATTGCCGTTATAAGATGCCAGAAGCTTGTGTCAGCGGCAGCCGAGTTATAATGACCTGCTGGATGTTGATTCAGTTCTTGCTGGCAAGAACTCATCTGTCTAACATGCCCTGCTCCTGGGTGAGCCATCATGCCTCACTTCTCTGTGTTCAGAAGTTCAGTGGTACCTACTGATCCATTATCACGGAAGCACTCAACCCCTCCAATCTAACTAATCCCTCCACTTGTCTTTCCTCCTCCCCAAAGCTTCTGGAACCCAATTCTGTGCTTAGCAAACCCATCTATCCCGCCAGCCTCTTCCTGGAATATTCCCTCCACTTGTGACCCACACTTGGCAACCTTCCTCTTCCCTGGAAAATCTTTCAAGGAGAGGCTAATTTTCCTCTCTTGCCTCTTTATTTCAAGGTTAGGCAGTGGAATGTCCATGGCCTTTGGTTCCCATTGTTGTTTGGAAGCTACCTCCTTCCTCTTTGAAACCCCTAGCTCGAGGTCTTGGTGCTCCTTACCCAAGTAGACGCTGGCCTCCAGCAAGCGTTCAAGTGGATGAATGTTCCCCGATGTTTCTGCCACCAGCTTTCATGACCTCAGAGAGAGCCACAGCCATACACCCCCTCCCCAGGAGACCCTCCAAGACCAGCAGGTAAAGGTAGAGCATGGTGAGCTCTACCTGTTGCTCTAACAGCTCACAGGAGACATCCTGACCAGGCTCACCGCTGAATAGCTGCAGGAAAGAAGAAATTAACACATGCCCTTGGGAGAGTGGCCAGAACCAGGAAATATTTGTAACAGCTTATCATCCTTTGTAATTTACCTCCTCTTAGTTTTATAAGAGAAACTAGCCTCCAAACGTGGGCAAGATGGTTCTTTGGGACACTAGTCTACCATCTTCTTGGCCTGCTGACTTTCTGAATAAAGTCATATTCCTTGCCCCCCCACCCCCGCCAAATAAAAACAAACCCCTCGATCTTTGAAGTTCACACCATTCTCCTTTGTCATCTCTTCTCCTGGTTTCCATCTACAAACCATGGGTCACTCTTTCTTCCTCATAACGGCCCCAGCCTCTCACTCACTGCCTTATTTTTCAGTTCTGCTACTGTCATCGTTCTCAGAGATGTCAACCTCTACACAGGTAATCCCTTTAACTAAGTTTTCCATTCCTTGATTTCACTTTGAAAATTCTTCTTCTCATCCTCGCTTTAGTTTCCAACTTCATGACCAAACCTTGGGCTTTGTCATCAGTAATATTTCCTCCTCCAAAACTTCTGGTTTCAAGCATCTTGTTCTTTGATCACCAGCTCCTAGTCTGGCACACTCACAAGACCATTAACCAGGTGTGGGATTTTGGGAATGGAGACGCTGGATACCAAGCCAGGACCAAACCTAGAAATGATCTTTGATACTTGAGCACAGGGAAAGCCTCATTTCTATTTCTTACTGGCTCTCCCAAGTCCTCTGTGCAAGTAGATTTGAAATGGACTCTTTCTTGGGAAGAAAAGAAAGCTTCTTCTTTTCTACTTTTTGTTATTATTTTTTTCTTTTTGCCTCCCAGAACTTCCTCCCCTTTGGAGAGAAAGGCAACCAAAAAATGCCTGAGTAAAAATATGACAACATTTTCTTTATGAACCCATTCTTGTGTTCTTTGTATGTTTTACTCTTCTTATTTCAAAAACACTGATATTATAATAGAAATATAATAGCAACAATGCATATGTAAAGTCATCTTTTTGTTGTTGTGGGTTCTGTTCAGAAGGAAACTGGTGCCATGTAACAATGCAGTTTTTCATTTGAAAACAATATTTCCTATACTGAGAACTGCCAGGGAATCAAATGATGCCTAATGAATGGAATCTCAGTGTTCCATTGTCAAAAAATCTCCAATCTTGGAATGTTAAAAAGTAACACGTTAAAATTCACTTTAAACTTTGCAAAATGAAATTTCATATCAATACCTGTCAAAGAAGAGGATAAAAAGAGTTGAGGTTCTCAGTGGGAGAAAATCATAAGAGTTACAATGGATTCATTGCCTGTTATTCTACATCCACGGGTTCACTTTCTGTTGCTTCCTCCTCCCCACCAAAGATGACCTTTTTCATTTTACCTTATCTGTGTTTAATTTTAATATGCATAGCTAACAGCCAGATGAGGACCAAATTAACATAATACAAATGTAGAGAAAATGCCATAACTCTGTTCTTATACGGAAGATAGTATGATATGCTGTCACCCAGACTGCCAGACACTTGTGACAAAGCTTGTGTGTTTTGCATTGACTGAGTTTACAATTTTTTTAATTAATTAATTAATTAATTAATTATTTTTTGGCTGCATTGTGTCTTCTCTGTTCCATAGGCTTTTCTCTAGATGCAGAGAGTAGGGTCTACTCTTCATTGTGGTGTGTGGGCTTCTCATTGTGGTAGCTTCTCTGTTGCAGAGCATGGGCTCTAGGCACGAGGGCTTCAGTAGTTGTGGCACGCAGGCTCAGTAGTTGTGTTGCATGGGCTTAGTTGCTCCACAACATGTGGGATCTTCCTGGACCAGGGCTTGAACCCGTGTCCCCTACATTGGCAGGTGGATTCTTAACCACTGCATCACCAGGGAAGTCCCCTGAGTTTATATTTTTAAGAATTTTCTAACTCATAACTGACATACATACCTACATACATACATTTAAAAAATGTGGACCAGTTTGCATGTTATTAAATAAAACCCAGATAATCCACAATTTTTTTGTGTGTCCTCCAAAATTCTTACTGGCTAATATCCTCATAAATCTACCAAGTTCTACTCACCTCTTTACAATTACCCATGCCTTAGGTTCAGAACACATACTCATCTGTTAGAAAAAGTCTACAGCCTTTATTGACCTAATTATTGGGGTTATTTTGTCCTTTTTTCCTGTTTTTTTCCTTGTGTTTCGAATACAAGCAGTGCCTTGTATTCAAAGGGCTCTTTCAGTTGCAAGTGATGTAAATCAATTCAGATACTTGTTCGCAGAAAAGGTAATTTATCAAGTCCTTTAATAAAAAATACAAGCGTAGATTCAGATGCGGTTTGATCCAGGAGCTCAAACTACATAATCATCTCTTTCTCTGTTTCTTTCTTCTTCCATCTCTCTCTAGTCTTGCTCTTCCTCCCTATTTTTTTTTTTTTTTTGCGGTACGCGGGCCTCTCACTGTTGTGGCCTCTCCCGTTGTGGAGCACAGGCTCCAGATGTGCAGGCTCAGCGGCTGTGGCTCATGGGCCAAGCCGCTTAGTGGCATGCGGGATCCTCCTGGACCGGGGCACAAACCCATGTCCCCTGCATCGGCAGGCGG
>RJWK010046230.1:0-17720 GCA_004363435.1 Platanista minor | reverse complement strand
GCAGAGCAGAATAAGGAAAAAAGAATGAAAAGAACTGAGGACAGTCTCAGAGACCTCTGGGACAATATTAAACGCACCAACATTCGAATTATAGGGGTTCCAGAAGAAGAAGAGAAAAAGAAAGGGACTGAGAAAATATTTGAAGAGATTATAGTTGAAAACTTCCCTAATATGGGAAAGGAAATAGTTAATCAAGTCCCGGAAGCACAGAGAGTCCCATACAGGATAAAACCAAGGAGAAACATGCTGAGACACATAGTAATCAAATTGGCAAAAAAAAAGAAAAGACCACAAAAAATTATTGAGGGCTTTCCTGGTGGCGCAGTGGTTGAGAGTCTGCCTGCTGATGGAGGGGATGTGGGTTCATGCCCCGGTCTGGGAGGATCCCACATGCATGCTGCGGAGCAGCTGGGCCCATGAGCCATGGCCACTGAGCCTGCACGTCCGGAGCCTGTGCTCCGCAGTGGGAGAGGCCACAACAGTGAGAGGCCCGTGTACTGCAAAAAAAAAAAAAAAAAAAAAAAATTATTGAAATCAGCAAGGGAAAAATGACAAATAAGGTACAAGGGGAAATCCCATAAGGTTAACAGCTGATTTCTTAGCAGAAACTCTACAAGCCAGAAGGGAGTGGCATGACGTATTTAAAGTGATGAAAGGGAAGAACCTACAAACAGGATTACTCTACCCAGCAAGGATCTCATTCAGATCTGATGGAGAAATCAAGAGCTTTACAAACAAGCAAAAGCTAAGAGAATTCAGCATGACCAAACCAGCTCTACAGCAAATGCTAAAGGAACTTCTCTTAGTGGGAAACAAGAGAAGAGAAGAAAAGGACCTACAAAAACAACCCAAAACAATTAAGAAAATGGTAATAAGAACTTACATATCAATAATTACCTTAAACGTGAATGGATTAAATGCTCCAACCAAAAGACACAGGCTCGCTGGATGGATACAAAAACAAGACCCAGCTATATGCTGTTTACAAGAAACCCACTTCAGACCTAGTGACACATATAGACTGAAAGTGAGGGGATGGAAAAAGATATCCCATGAAAATGGAAATCAAAAGAAAGCTGGAGTAGCAATACTCATATCAGATAAAATAGACTTTAAAGAATGTTACAAGAGACAAGGAAGGACACTACATAATGATCAAGGGATCAATTCAAGAAGATATAACAAATATAAATATATACGCACTCAACATAGGAGCACCACAATACATAAGGCAACTGCTAACTCCCATTAAAGAGGAAGTCAACAGTAACACAGTAATAGTGGGGACTTTAACACCTCACTTACACCAATGGACACATCATCCAAACAGAAAATTAATAAGGAAACACAAACTTTAAGTGACACAATAGACCAGATAGATTTAATTGATATTCATAGGACATTCCATCCAAAAACAGCAGATTACACTTTCTTCTCAAGAGCATATGGAGCACTCTCCAGGATAAATCACATATTGGGTCACAAATCAAGCCTCAGTAAATTTAAGAAAACTGAAATCATATCAGACATCTTTTCTGATCACAACGCTATGAGATTAGAAATCAATTACAGGGGAAAAAATGGAAAAAACACAAACACATGGAGGCTAAACAGTACGTTACTAAATAACCGAGAGATCACTGAGGAAATCAATGAAGAAATCAAAAAATACGTAGAGACAAATGACAACGAAAACACGATGACCCAAAACCTATGGGATGCATCAAAAGCAGTTCTAAGAGGGAAGTTTATAGCAATACAAGCCTACCTCAAGAAACAAGAAATATCTCAAAACAATCTAACCTTACGTCTAAAGGAACTAGAGAAAGAAGAACAAACAATACCCAAAGTTAGCAGAAGGAAAGAAATCAAAAAGATCAGAGCAGAAATAAGTGAAATAGAAACAAAGAAAACAATAGCAAAGATCAATAAAACTAAAAGCTGGTTCTTTGAGAAGATAAACAAAATTGATAAACCATTAGCCAAACTCATCAAAAAAAAGAGGGAGACGACTCAAATCTATAAAATTAGAAATGAAAAAGGAGAAGTTACAACAGACACCACAGAAATACAAAGCATCCTAAGAGACTACTACAAGCAACTTTATGCCAATAAAATGGACAACTTGGAAGAAATGGACAAATTTTAGAAAAGTATAACCTTCCAAGACTGAACCAGGAAGGAATAGAAAATATGAACAGATCAATCACAACTAATGAAATTGAAACTGTGATTAAAAATCTTCCAAGAAAAAAAACCCAGGACCAGTTGGTTTCACAGGTGAATTCTATCAAACATTTAGAGAAAAGCTAACACCCATCCTTCTCAAACTCTTCCAAAAATTTGCAGAGGAAGGAATACCCCCCAAACACATTCTATGAGGCCACCATCACCCTGATACCTAAACCAGACAAAGATACTACAAAAAAAGAAAATTACAGACCAATATCACTGATGAATATGGATGCACAAATCCTCAACAAAATACTAGCAAACAGAATCCAGCAACGCATTAAAAGGATCATACACCATAATCAAGTGGGACTTATCTCAGGGATGCAAGGATTCTTCAGTATACGCAAATCAATCAGTGTGATACACCATAATAACAAATTGAAGAAGAAAAACCATATGATCATCTCAATAAATGCAGAAAAAGCTTTTGACAAAATTTAACACCCATTTATGATAAAAACTGTCCAGAAAGTGGGCATAGAAGGAACCTACCTCAACATAATAAAGGCCATATACGACAAACCCACAGCAAACATCATTCTCAATGGTGAAAAACTGAAAGCATTTCCTCTAAGATCAGTAACAAGGATGTCCTCACTCACCACTATTATTCAACATAGCTTTGGAAGTCCTAACCACAGCAATCAGAGAAGAAAAAGAAATAAAAGGAATACAAATTGGAAAAGAAGAAGTAAAACTGTCAGTCTTTGCAGATGACATGATACTATACATAGAGAATCCTAAAGATACCACCAGAAAACTACTAGAGCTAATCAATGAATTTGGTAAAGTAGCAGGATACAAAACTGATGAACAGAAAGCTCTTGCATTCCTATACACTAATGATGAAAAATCTGAAAGTGAAATTAAGAAAACACTCCCATTTACCATTGCAACAAAAAGAATAAAATACCTAGGAATAAACCTACCTAGGGAGACAAAAGACCTGTATGCAGAAAACTGTAAGTCAATGATGAAAGAAATTAAAGATGATACCAAGAGATGGAGAGATATACCATGTTCTTGGATTGGAAGAATCAATATTGTGAAAATGACTATACTACCCAAAGCAATCTACACATTCAGTGAAATCCCTATCAAATTAAGAATGGCATTTTGTTTCAGAACTAGACCCCCCAAAAATCTTAAAATTTGTATGGAGACACACAAGACCCTGAATAGCCAAAGCAGACTTCAGGGGAAAAAACGGAGCTGGAGGAATCAGACTCCCTGATTCAGACTATACTACAAAGCTACAGTAATCAAGACAGTATGGTACTGGCACAAAAACAGAAATATAGGTCAATGGAACAGGATAGAAAGCCCAGAGATAAACCCACGCACCTATGGTCAACTAATCTATGACAAAGGAGGCAAGGATATACCATGGAGAAAAGACAGTCTCTTCAATAAGTGATGCTGGGAAAACTGGACAGCTACATGTAAAAGAATGAAATTAGAACACTCCCTAACACCATAAACAAAAATAAACTCAAAATGGATTAGAGAACTTAATGTAAGACTGGACACTATAAAACTTTTTAGAGGAAAACATAGGAAGAACACTCTTTGACATAAATCACAGCAAGATCTTTTTTGACCCACCTCCAGAGTAATGGAAATAAATACAAAAATAAACAAATATTACCTAATGAGACTTAAAATCTTTTGCAAAGCAAAGAAAACTACAAACAAGATGAAAAGACAGCCCGCAGAGTGGGAAAAAATATTTGCAAAAGAATCAATGGACAAAGGATTAATCTCCAAAATATATAAACAGCTCATGCAGCTGAATATTAAAAAAACAAACAACCCAATCGAAAAATGGGCAGAAGACCTAAGTAGACATTTCTCCAAAGAAAACATACAGATGGCCAAGTAGAAGAAAAGCTGTTCAACATTAGTAATTATTAGAGAAATGCAAATCAAAACTACAATGAGATATTACCTCAAAACAGTCAGAAGGGCCATCATCAAAAACTCTACAAACAACAAATGCTGGAGAGGGTGTGGAGAAAAGGGAACCCTCTTGCACTGTTGGTGGGAATGTAAATGGGTACAGCCACTATGGAGAACAGTATGGAGGTTCTTTAAAAAACGAAAAATAGAACTACCATACGACCCAGCAATCCCACTCCTGGGCATTTATCCTGTGAAAACCATAATTCAAAGAGATACATGCACCCCAACGTTCACTGCAGCACTATTTACAATAGCCAGGACAGGGAAGCAACCTATATGTCCATCAACAGAAAAGTGGATAAAGAAGAAGTGGTACATATATACAATGGAATATTACTCAGCCATTAATAAGAATAAAATAATGCCATTTGCAGCAACATGGATCGACCCAGAGATTATCACACTAAGTTAAGTAAATCAGATAGAGAAAGACAAATATGATATTGCTTATATGCAGGAGCTAAAAAAATATATGATACAAATAAACTTACTAACAAACCAGAAGCACACTCACAGACTTAGAAAACAAACTTATGGTTACCAAAGGGGCAAGGTTGGGGGAGGGATAAACTGGGAGTTTGGGATTGACATATACACACTCTGGTATTTAAAATAGATAACCAACAAGGATCTACTGTATAGCACAGGGAACTCTGCTAAATATTCTGTAATAAGCTAAATGGGAAAAGAATTTGAAGAAGAATAGATACATGTGTATGTATAACTGAATCACATTGCTGTATACCTAAAACTAACATAACATTGTAAATCAACTTTACTCCAATATAAAATAAAAATTAAAAAAAATAAAATGACAAGCAAAAAAAGTCTGAATAATATTCCATTATAAGTGTATTCCACACATTCTTTATACATTCATCTGTCAACAAACATATGGGTTGTCTCCATATTTTGGAAATTGTGAATAATGCTGCAGTGAACATGGGGGTGCACATATCTCTTCCAGATCCTGATTTCCATTCTTAAAGATAAATACCCAGAAGTAGGATTGCTGGATCATATGGTAGTTCTATTTTTAATTTTTTTGGAACCTTTATATTGTTTTCTACAGTGGCTGCACCACTCTATCAGTGTACAAGTGTTCCAATTTCTCCATATCATTGTCAATACTTGTGATCTTTGGTTTTTTGATAATAGCCATCCTAACAAGTGTGAGGTGATATCTCATTGTGGTTTTGATCTGCATTTCTCTCATGATGAGTGATGTTGAGCATTTTTTCACATACCAGGTAGCAATTTGTATGTATTCTTGGAAAAATGTCTATTCATGCCCTTTGCCCATGTTTTTTTAAAATTAGTTGTGGGGTTTTTTTTTTTTTTACTATTAAGTTGTAGGAGATTTATGTATATTGGATATTAACCCCTTGTCAGATAGATGGTTTACAAATACTTTCTCCCATTCCATAAGATGTCTTTTCACTCTGTTGATGTTTTCCTTTGCTCTGCAGAGCTTTTTAGTTTGATATACTCCCACTTGTTTGTTTTGGGGTTTGTTGTTCGTGCTTTTGCTGTCAGATCCAAGACATTATTGCCGAAAGCAATGCCAAGACTTCCCCCCGCACAATGTTTTCTTCAAGCAGTTTTACAATTTCAGAAATTTTTTAAAAAATATATGTTTAAAATAGACCTTTTTTAAAGAGCAGTTTAGGTTCACAGCAAAACTGAGTAGAAGGTAGAGATTTCCCCTATGTCCTCTCCCCTAAACGTGCCTAGTACACTCCATTACCAATGTTCCCCAACAGAGTGGTACATTTTTTACAATTATGAACCTACTTTGACACATCATCATCACTCAAAGGCCATAGATTACATTAGGATTCATTCTTGTACACTGTTGGCTTAGACAAATACATAATGCCATGTATGCACCATTATAGTATCACACAGAGTAGTTTCTCTGCTCTAAAAATGCTCTGTGCTCTGCCCATTTACCCCTCCCCCAAATCCCTGGCAACAACTGATCTCTTTACTGTCTCCATTGTTTTGCCTTTTCCAGACTGTCATATGGTTGGAATCATAGTATGTAACCTTTTCAGATTGTCTTCTTTTACTTAATAACATGCATTTCCTTTCGGCCTGAATAGTATTCCATTGTCTAAATGTACCACAGTTTATTTATCCATTCACTTTTTGGACGACATTTTGGTTGCTTCCAAATTTTGGCAATTATTTATAGATTTTTAAAATTTAGATATAACTGGCATATAACATTATGTTAGTTTCAGGGGTACATCATAACAATTTGGTATTTGTATATATTATAAAATAATCACCACAATAAGTCTACTTAACATTCATCACCATACATAGATGCAATTTTTTTTCTTGTGATGAAAACTTTAAGATATACTCTCTTAGTATTTTCAAATATGCAATACAGTATTATTAACAAGAGCCCCCATGCTCTTCATTACAATAGTTTCAGGTCTTACAGTTAAGTCTTTAATCAGTTTTGACTTGATTTTTGTATATGGTGTAAGACTGGGGTCCAGTTATGTTTCTTATTCCTTCACTCTGTGAAATTGGCTACTGCTTATACATCTGCATCTCATCTTTTAAAATGTTTGCTTGACATCTTGTGTTTGATATCCTCCCTTCTGTTCTCTCATACTTGCTGCTTTCTGCCATGTAACTCTCTGACAGATGATTTAGTGTTAGAAGGAGCACTGATAAATGCAGATGTGTTCAATCTGCCGGGTTTAACCAAAAGCATAGAAAAATTTTCTAATGTGACCTGTCTTAGAATTCCTGAGATGATACTTATGCGGCAATATCACACTATTTTTTCATCCACCCTTGGACTGGACTCACTAATATCTTATTAAGGGATTTACTATTATGTGTTTATAAGCAACATTAACCTACAGTTTTCATTTATCTTGTGTTTATCTGGGTTTGATAGCAGAAATATATTAATCTCATGATGATTTGGGATGATTTGAATTTTTTTTAACTTATTGGAATAAGTTAGTTAATACAAATATTCTCTGTTCCTTGAAGGATTGCTGGAAATTATTCATTAAACTGTTTGAAACTGATGTCTAGGGGTGGGGAGAAGGCGGGGTTAGGGTAGGTCTGGAAGGACATTATACATTTCTTCTACTACTATTAATTTTATTTAGTTCTCAAGTTGACTCAGTTTTGATCATTCCTATTTTCCTAAAAAGTAACCATTTTTCCTAGATTGTCATATTTATTGGTAGGCAATTATACACGGAATTTTTTAATATAAAATTTTAATCTTTTCTTTAACTAGAAACATATCCCTTTCCTTATTTCTAGCATTGTTCATTTATGTCTTTCCTTTTGTTCTCTTGATCAAATGTTACATTCTGTTGTTCTTGTCCAAGAACCACCTTTTGGTTCTCTTGGTTCCATTACTCTTATTTTTTGTTTGAGATTTAATTAAATACTGCTTTTAAAATTATATTTATATATTTTTCCCTTCCTCATTCTAGTCTTCAACTTTCCTGGGGGGATTATCTTGATTTCTTTTTCTAATACCTTGATTTAAAGTTTAATTTACTTTTCAACATTTCCTGTTTTCTAATAAATGTATTTTAGGCCATGAATGTTCACCTTTGTGCCCATTTGGGTATGTCTGTGGTTTTTCTATGCACTGTTTTCATTGGAGTTTATTTCTTAATCATTTGTCATTTCTATTTTGATTTTCTCTTTAAACTAAGGACTGTTTGGAAGGAGCTTTGAAAACTTCTCAGTGGATGAATTAGGGAAGGTCTTCCTTTGTCCTGGTTATTTATTCTGATCTTATCATATATGATTAGAAAATGTGTTCTTTAAGATTTTTTTCACTTAAGAGTCTATTGTTATTTTTTTGTAGCCTAATGCATGTCATTTTTGAGGCTTCTCCATGTTTGAAAGGCATTATATTGTAGTGATGAATAGTGTGGTAGCCAGTGCCAGGCAAGAGGAAGGGTAGAAGGTGAGGGGATAGGTAGGAAGGTGGGGAAGATGTTTTGAACTTCAGCTCTGCCACTGCATAGCTGTGGAGGTAGGGCAGCCTAAGTTTCCTACCTGTAGAATGATGCTGACAATAATGGTACCCATTTCATAGAAGGGTTATGAAGAGGAAATGTGTTAAACCACGTATCAAGCACTTAAAAGAGTGTTAGTGGAGAGTGAGCATTCAAAAATATCAGATATTTTTAAATTTGGTGAAACAAATTTTAACCGCTGGTTTTCACATCTATTTAATCCAAAGTGCTCATTATTTTATTTAAATCTTTTTAAAATTTAATTTTGGTTTACCAGATTTGCTAGCTTCTAACAGAGATCTGTTAATATTTTATACTCTGTAGGTTTTGAAATTTTTCCGAACATCCATCAAACTTTCCCTTCAATATTCTAAGGATATTTTATTACAGATCGTAGCTTCTACCATTCAGTCTGGTAGAGGGTACATTTTTTTTTTTTTTTTGAGAAGATGTTAGGGATGGGAGTTTATTAATTAATTTATTTATTTTTGCTATGTTGGGTCTTTTTTTCTGTGCGAGGGCTTTGTCTAGCTGTGGCAAGCGGGGGCCACTCTTCATCGCGGTGCGCGGGCCTCTCACTATCGCGGCCTCTCTTGGTGTGGAGCACAGGCTCCAGACACGCAGGCTCAGTAGTTGTGGGTCACGGGCCTAGTTACTCCGTGGCATGTGGGATCCTCCCAGACCAGGGCTCGAACCCGTGTCCCCTGCTTTAGCAGGCAGATTCTCAACCACTGCGCCACCAGGGAAGCTCTAGAGTGTACATTTTATCAGTATGAAATAACCTGCATTCTTTTGTAGTACATGTGAATCTAAATTTTGTTTCTGAGGTTAGTTTTGCTGCAGACTGCTCTTTAACTTTGCAGTCATTTAATATGTCTTTTCCAATCCCTTTATTTTCAATCTTGTTGAGTTGTTTTATTTTTAAAAATAGCTGAATTTTGTTTCCTATCCAACATATTTCTATATTTTATTTCTGTTAATTACATTAACATTTATTTTGATCACTAGTGTGTTTGTATTTATTCTTGCTATCTTAGTTATTACTTAGTATTTTCAACGATTTCTTATTATTCTCCCACCCTCTTCCTCACCTGTATTTTGATTGATCGCATTTTCGTGGCTCCATAATTGTCCACCAATACATTGGAAGTAATACCTACTCCTTTTTTCAGTTGAATTTTTAATAAACAAACTTAGGTGTATATTATTCTCTCAGTGTCAGGAGTTATTTGGTCTCTTTTCTCAAGCTAAAAACTGAAACTTGATATTATTTCCCTCCTCTCTCTTCCTGTTCCTATCATAAACTTTCTGAGTCTTTGTGGTCTGAAAATATCTTCCTTTTACTTTCATACATGCATGAGTACTTGTGTATGTTTAGAATTAAGGTTTAAAATTATTTTTCACTTAAAAATCAGGACATTTTCCTTCATTGTCTTCCTGCATTCAGTGTCACGTATGAAAATTGCAACTTCCATGAGGTTTTCATTCCTTGTATGTCCATTGCTTTTACTTTCTGGAAACTTTATGATTTGCTATCCGCGATATTCTAGATTTTCACTAGAATGGTGAAGTCCTAGGTATGGGATTTAAAAATTCATTCTCTGTAATGATGGGACTTTTAAATCTAAAGTCTTAGCTTCCATTCTGAGAATTGTTTTTCCCTCTTTTTATTTGATTTACTCATTCTCATTCTTTCTCTTCTTCTGGAATTCCAATGGCAGAATGTTGAAACATCAGATTATGCAGTATATCTTAATTTTTTCACATTTTCCATTTCTTCTAACTAACCTTACTTCAACTGGGTCTATTCAGCTAACACACTTATCTTTGTTTTTATAAAAAAAATTTTTTTAATGAGTTATAATTTATATACCATAAAATTTGGCTGTTTTAAGTTTACAATTCAATGATTTTTAGTTAATGTACAGAGTTCTGCAATCATGAACACAATCCAAATTTAGAACATTTTTATTACCCCAGAAAGTTTGCTCATGGCTATTTGCTGTCAATTCCTGTTTCTATTCCCCAGCCCCAGGCAACCACTACTCTACTACCTGTCTCCGTATATTTCCTTTTTCTGTTTTTTTTTTTTTTTTTTTTTGCGGTACGCGGGCCTCTCACTGTTGTGGCCTCTCCCGTTGCGGAGCACAGGCTCCGGATGCACAGGCTCAGCGGCCATGGCTCACGGGCCCAGCTGCTCCCCGGAATGTGGGATCTTCCCGGACCGGGGGGCACGAACCCATGTCCCTTGCATCGGCAGGCGGACTCCCAACCACTGCGCCACCAGGGAAGCCCTGTAATAACTTTAAATGGAGTATAATCTATAAAAAATCGAATCACTGTGTTGTACACCTAAAACTCACGTAATATTGTAAATCAACTCTACTTCAATTAAAAATAATAAAAATTAAAAAAAATTGTATGTGATTTTTTGAATAAAACGGGAACATGAAACTAGACTATAGGTTAACCCTTGGTTAGTATCCACATAAAATATTGTAAACAAAAATTCATCAGGGTGTAGGATTGAACAGTTTGAGGCAGGCCAGAAGTCCAGTACAGAACAATTAGAAGAGCTGGG
Organism: Platanista minor; assembly: GCA_004363435.1. Classification (NCBI taxonomy): domain Eukaryota; kingdom Metazoa; phylum Chordata; class Mammalia; order Artiodactyla; family Platanistidae; genus Platanista; species Platanista minor. The sequence goes on along the minus strand of RJWK010046230.1, from coordinate 6,926 downwards.
TAGAATACCAGAAAACTATTTTAAAGGGACTAGAGAGCTACAGAAGCAACAGAGTCTGCAGAGACTAAGGTTCTAGAGACTGGAGATCTTTGGGAGCTGAGAAGCTATAATTGTTATTTTTCAGGGTGGTGGGTGGTATTTGCTGATTCTGGGAACAGAGGCTGAGAATTCGGGCTTGGCCAAGACCAAAGAGTGTTACTCTGAGCAGGGGACACAGAGAGCTTGTGACAGTCACACAGGGCTGGAGACTTAAGGGGCCTCAACACACAACCCGTTCTTCTTCCCAAGATATTTGGTAAAGTTTTTAAGGCCAGGAGGCTGGAATAACTATGTAAAAAGTCTCTGAAAAGCAAAGCAGAATTACCTGAAGGCCCACCATGCAGAAAAGGCAAAGACAATCATGATGAGATCCAGAGAACATAAAAGGAGAGAGTTGAAAGCTCTGAAGGGAGTGGTGATCTGGCTTTGGAATCTGTAGCCTTTTTGTCCCATGAGAACATTGTAAATTCTGAACACAGCTAGAAGCTGAGAATCTGGACTTGGCACAGGCAAAGGGCTGTAGCTGGAGGACAAAGAAAGTAGCGGAACTTCTGATGGTCATTTGGAGTTGGAGTGCAAAGTTAGAGACTTCAAGGAAATTAAAAACTTGGTTGGTTTTCTCAAGAACTTTTTTCAATTCTAAAGCTGCATGAAGAAAGAGGGTGAAAATATGACAAAAGCTTTGAAAAGCAGAGAAAGCTTGATTGCTGTCTCTCAGTTGAAAGCCCTGGATGTCCTCATCTGTGATCAGGGCAAAGCAGAGGTATATTAAACCTTATCAAAAAATGCATACTAATCTTGAGTCATTTCATGCCCTGAATGTGTAATGTAGTATGCCTCATTGTTTTATCTGCTTAGGAGAGGAAAGGGGAATCACTCTTATGTGGAAGAGAATATTTGGAGGCTCTGTGTCTTGCATACACAATGTCTGGCATTCAATCAAAAATTAATAGGCATGTCAAAAGATAGGACTCTAGGACCAAACCAAGAAAAAAAAAGATGATGGAAGCAAGTGTACAGATGGTCCAGAGATTGGACTTAGCACATAAAATCTGTGATTAACATGGTCAAGAAAATGGATGAAATGATGGAGGAAATAGAAAGTCAGGTAATTCTACCAGAGAATTGGAATCTACAAAAAATAATGAAATGGAATATTTACATCTAAAAATACAATTTTAAAAATGAAACTTGTTGGTAGTATTTAGCAGAAGATTGGATTAAAAAGACAAAACTTGGGCTTCCCTGGTGGCGCAGTGGTTGAGAGTCCGCCTGCTGATGCAGGGGACACGGGTTCGTGCCCTGGTCTGGGAAGATCCCACATGCCGTGGAGCGGCTGGGCCCGTGAGCCATGGCCGCTGAGCCTGCGCGTCCGGAGCCCGTGCTCTGCAATGGGCAAGGCCACAGCAGTGAGAGGCCCGCGTACCGCAAAAAAAAAAAAAAAAAAAAAAAAAAAAAAAAAAAAAAAAAAAAAAAAAAAAAAAAAAAAAAAAAAAAAAAAAAAAAAAAAAAAAAAAAAAAAAAAAAAAAAAAAAAAAAAAAGACAAAACTTGTCGATTGGCTAACTAGAAGATAGATACCTCAATAAAAGACATCCAACTAAAGTACAGACATTTAAAAAATGGAAAAATGCAGAAAAGCATGAAAGGCATATGTGAGAGACAGTCAAAAGTTCTAGTATAATCTGTTTTTGAGTCCTAGAAAGAGAGAGGAGGAAGCTGGTGGGAGGGCAGAAGAAATATTTGAGGAGTTAACAGCTAAGGATTTTCCAAAACAGATAAAAGGCATCAACTCACAAATTCAAGCAACTGTGAAAACACCAACAGGTTAAATGCAAAACAAAAAGAATAAAAAAACAAACAAACAAATCTAGACTCACTACAATTTAAATGTTAAGTGAAAAAAATCCTAGAAGCAGTCAGAGAAAACTTCAAGAGCCACAATCAAATCTCAAGCCATAAAGTTTGAAAAACGGCAGTTAATCAATCAATCAATCATTTAGTCAGTGACCATAAGTTTCTGGTGTGGTAGGTCAGGATTCAAAACACCTCAATCCAAAGCACAGACACACTTTTGATTTGAGGGCATTTGCTGACCCCAGAGAATCAGGACCTCAGGTTTGACAGCCTTAAGGTGTGAGAGAGACAGAAATAAAGTCTAGAGTCCACACAGGGTGGAGAGTCCAATGGGAGTTCAGACCCTGACCTTGACATATTCATGGTGAGACTAAGTAGAGGGACATCTCTGAATTTACTGAATTGTATTCCCAGTTAAATCACCTGGGTTCCCCCCGGTTCTCTCAGCCCCTGAACATGTGCTAAACAGTTCCCAAATTGGTGCGTCCCGAGGCACCTGGTTGTAGCAAACAGAAATCCTTTCCAAAGCCTAGTACCTTCACTGTGGTCCCAGATTTTACCTATAAATAATTTTTCTAAATACGATGCTAGTACATAGTCAAAGGTAACCAGCCATATAAGCAAAATACTCTTTGTGAAGAGTGTGGAAAGGAAAAAAATAGGAACTTTATAGTGGAAAAGGCTGGCAAACACTACCTAAACCAAATGATCAAGGTCAGCATTTCTGGTGATGTCAGGTCGACATATCCCCTGATATGAGGTGATGAGAAGGGCATTTCACCTCTGTGGTTTTCTTTCATAAAACCTGTAACCCCAGTATAATCATGAGAAAGACATCAAGACAAACCCAAATTGAAAGATTCTACAAAATGCCTGATCAGTACTCTTCAAACTGTCAAGGTCATGAAAGACAAGGAAAGACTGAGAAACTGTCACAGGCCAGAAGAGAAGAGGTGATGGGATGGCTCAATGCAATGTGGTATACTGGATTCAATCCTGCAAAAGAAAACAGACTTTGGTGGAAAAACTGGTGAAACTGAAACTGAAAAAAGTCTGGGCTTTAGTTAGCAATAACCTACTAATGTTGGGTTTTATTAGTTTTGACAAATGTACCATAATAATGTAAGAGGATAACAACACAGGAAATGAAACTGGGTGTACAGTATTAGAGACTTCTGTACTATCTTTGCAACTTTTCTGTAAATATAACATTATTCCAAAATAAAAAGTTTATTAAAAAAAAGAAATTTGTGAGTGAGAACTGCCAGAAACAACAGAAAACAGGGTCACAAACACCTCATATATTGAAAGTACCAGATGCCAAATATAAAACTTCTTTAATCTGTGTAAGTCTTTTTATTAAAAAAGAAAACCTACAGCAAACATCATCCATAATTGTACAATGATAAAGGACTTCCCTTTGGGACTGGAATCAAGATAGAGATGATTACTATCACTACTTATATTCACCATGTACAAAGTCCTAGCCCACAAAGTAAGGCAAGAAAAAGAAGTAGGAAGTATAAGAATTAGATTGAAAGTAACAAAATAATCATTGCGTATACTTTATATAAATTTATATCTATATACAAAATATGTATCTCCATACAATTTATTAGAATTTTTTAAAGTTTGGCAAAGTTTCAATTTATTTTTATATCTTAGTAACAAGCAGCTAGAAAGTTGATTTTTAAATTATATAGATATCATAGCACAAAGATCTCAAGTATCTATGAATAAATCTAGCAGAAGTATAAGACTTCTAGACAGAAATTTTAAATTTTATTAGAAAATATTTTAAATTTTATTAGAAAATATTTTAAAATTAATATATATATACCATATTAATGAGATGGAAGACAAGATTGTAAAGATGTCAGTTCTCTTCAAATTGACCTATAGAGTCAATGCAATCCTAACCAAAATCTCGACAAGATTTTGACAAGCTGATTTGGAGATGCAAAGGGCCAAGACACTTTGGAAGAAGAAAAGAACATGGGAAGATTTACTCTTCAAGAGTTCACATGAAGCTGTTGTTGCCATGACAGTGTGGAAACGCATAAGGAGAGGCTGCCATAGGTCAGTGGCAGAGAAGAGAGTGCACAGAAACAGACCCTGCACATATGGCCCCTTGGCTAATGGGAAAGGGAGCACTGCAGATCAGTGGGGAAAGAGATGGTTTAACAGATTAAAGGATTCTCAGACAAAAATTCATAAGAATTAAAGTAGAAGCTTTAACCGTAGATCAGACAGGAAGTAATTTGGTCTCAGATAAAACAGGAAAAGTGGGGGGAAAGAAACAAAAACATTCACTCAGCTTAAGCCTGTGGGTGGTGGGAGAGCTGCCCAGGTCATGCTGGAATGAAATGGACTGTAAAACCAGGGCAGGCATGTGAACAAGAAAGTAAAGCAACACTTGAAACCAAACTGCAAATAGAATCAATCTGGAAGTATAACCCAGAGGATGAAGAGAACATCCCCAAAGCACTGAACATCACACAAAAACCTAAATAATAAAGCAAGAGCATGAAGATAGGGTGATAAAATAACAATATGTGACTTCAAGTGGAGTTGGAAAAGCTGTAGAAACAAATTAAGATCCCCCCTAAATAAACAAATCAACTTAAAAAAAAAAACCAAGAAACCAAAAACTACTAAAAATTAAATAATTGTCATGAAGAAAAGTTTGAGACAACCATTATGAGCAGAAAGTAAAAAGCTAAAGAGATGAAAGATTAGGGACAGATAAAAGTTGTGAAGGCTGAAATTGCTCCAGTGGAAGAATAATTTTGCCCCAAAATTGAAAAAGAAAATCGTTTTGGTGATACTAGAGGAGAAACTTACACTGAAGTAAAGGTAGAATTGAATCTGTCACCTTAAAAACACAAGGGCTATAGTTAAAGACTGTGCACACGGAATTTATCAATAACTTTCTGCATCACTTTATTTATTCATAATAACAAGGGTACATCTATCTTATAAAATCGATGCAATAATAAGGCTATACTTTAAAGTTTAAGCTTTAATAAGATAAAGTCACCACAGCAAAGTGAAAGGGCAAGGAAAGTATAATTATAAGTTTCAGAATTTTAGCAAATTCTCCCTTACAATTAAAGAAAGAACAATCACCTCAACTCACTAACACTGGCAATAAATCAACCAGCACTTCATAGAACAGGCCAATAAACAAAAAAACTGTTCAACCTCTCATGTAATCAGGAGAGTAAAGTTAACAAGATGCAACTCTTGATCCACCACCTCTGCAAAGTTTGGGTGTGGGGAGATGGCTCACCTAAATCTTGTAGGTGAATACATTGGTTCAGCTACTTAGAAAGGCCGTTTGCAGAATCTATAAACAATTAAATATTAGTACCCTTTGCCTCAGCAATTCCAGTTTTTTGGTTATTGACACAAGACAAACACTTTTATATGTACAAAAATATAAAGAAATACATAATCGTTGTTATCACTGCTTCTTGGTAAAAGTGAACAATTGAAAATGATCTAAATGTCTGTCAATAGGGTGGGGAGGAGGGATGCTTTAAAAACCATGGTGTATGGGGCTTCCCTGGTGGCGCAGTGGTTAGGAACCCGCCTACCAATGCAAGGGACATGGGTTTGAGCCCTGGTCCGGGAAGATCCCACATGCCGTGGAGCAACTAAGCCCGTGCGCCACAGCTAGTGAGCCTGAGCTCTAGAGCCCGTGAGCCACAACTACTGAAGCCTACATGCTGCAACTACTGAAGCCCACATGCCTAGAGCCCATGCTCCACAACAAGAGAAGCCTCTGCAATAAGCCTGCACTCCGCAACAAAGACCCAACGCAGCCAAAAATAAGAAAACAAAACAAACAAAAAAAAACTATGGTGTAAGTCAGAATGGCCATCATCAAAAAGTCTATAAGTAATAAATGCTGGAGACGGTGTGGAGAAAAGAGAACCCTCCTACACTGCTGGTGGGAATGTAAATTGGTACAGCTACTATGGAGAATAGTATGGAGATTCTTTAGAAAACTAAAAATAGAGCTACCATATGATCCAGCAATCCCACTCCTGGGCATATATCTGGAGAAAACCATACTTGGAAAAGATACATGCACCCCAACGTTCATAGCAGAACTATTTACAATAGCCAAGATGTGGAAGCAACCTAAATGTCCATCGACAGATGAATGGAGAAAGCAGATTGGTATATTTATACAATGGAACATTACTCAGCCTTAAAAAAGAACGAAATAATGCCATTTGCAGCAACATGGAGGGACCTAGAGGTGAAGTAAGTCAGACAAAGACAAATCTCATATGATATCACTTATTTGTGGAATCTAAAAAATGATACAAATGAACTTATTTACGAAACAGAAACAGACTCAGAGACATAGGAAACAAACTTATGGTTACCAAAGGGGAAACGTGGGGGGAAGGATAAATTAGGAATTTTGGAGTAACATATACACACTAGCATATAAAGTAGACGAACAACAAGGACCTACTGTATAGCACAGGGAACTATACTCAATATTTTGTAAAACCTATATGGGAAAAGAATCTGAAAAAGAATATATATTTTTATATGTATATATGTGTGTGTGTATACATATATATATATATAGAACTGAATCACTTTGCTCTACACCTGAAACTAACACCATACTGTAAATCAACTATACTTCAATTAAATAAACAAACAATAAAAACGATGGTGTATCCGTTCTACGAGATAGTATTGGGTTGGCCAACAAGTTCGTTCGGATTTTTCTGTAACCTCTTACGGAACTTTTTGCACAACCCAATATATAGCTGTTAAAAAGAATGAGAAGAGTGCTTCCCTGGTGGTGCAGTGGTTGAGAGTCCGCCTGCCGATGCAGGGGACACGGGTTCGCGCCCCGGTCCGGGAGGATCCCACATGCCTTGGAGCGGCTGGGCCCGTGAGCCACGGCCGCTGAGCCTACGCGTCCGGAGCCTGTGCTCCACGACGGGAGAGGCCACAACAGTGAGAGGCCCGCGTACCGCTAAAAAAAAAAAAAAAAAA
>RJWK010046229.1:0-17719 GCA_004363435.1 Platanista minor | reverse complement strand
GTGGAGGAGGGGAAGGGGACCGGGCCGTGCCGGCGGTGTGTGTCTCCAGTTGGTGTGTGGCTGCAGCCGGGGAGGGCTGTGATGCACTTTAGTCCTGGACTCTGCTCAGGCTTGCCGGGGAGGGGGGTCTGAGAGGCCGAGTCTCGCCCGGCTCCGTCTGCTCCGACTGACCCCGCATTTTATTGCGGCCAGGAGCCCTGCTCCTCCCTCCCCTCGGCTCTGCAGGGACCTCGCGCGCCGCGAGCCGCCCTGCCTCCTGCCTCCGCCTCGGCGCAGCTCCCGCACCCCACATCCGCCCGCCGCTGCCGGGCCTCGCCCCCAGCCCGGCCGCCCCGCGCCCAGGCGCGCCCCCTCGCCCCGGCGCCCCGAGAGCAGCCGCCCGGCGGCGCGTGTGTACCCGTGTGTTTGTGTGCGGTGCCCCCACACCCTCCCAGCCGCTCCCGCCTCGCCCGCCCCCGACTCCCCTCCTCCGCCGCCGCCTCCTCCACCTCCGCCTCCTGCTCCTGCCGCCGCCGCTACAGCCGGCGGCTCCGGGCCCGACCAGCCCCGGCGCAACCTTTAGCCGGAGACGGACCTCTCTCTCCCTGGATCCCGTACTCGGCAGGCGGCCGCGCGCCCTCGCCCCGACACCCCCAAACGCCATGTCACGGCCCCCAGCCCTCCGCGCGCCCCGACCCCCGCACCCTCAGGCACCGGGATCCGCAAGGAATTTCTTGTTTAAAAAGATTACAACCTCTCCCACCTCCCCTCCACCCCCGATTAAAAAAACCCCGGCATCCACACTACTCCCCTCCACCCTTCTTTTGCCCCCTCCCCCCAGCAACCCGGAGTGAGGAGGGGGAGGGGGAGGGAAGAGGGAAAAAAGCCCGATCTCAAGGAAAAAAAGGGGGGGGGTGAGAGAAAGAAAGAAAAAGAGAGAGAGAATAGAAAGGGCACGGGGCTGATCATCACCAACATGGCTGCCTCAGCATAGACCTAAACGAGGAGTAACCCGGGCTGTGTCTTTGTCAGTTTCACCTCTGTAACCCTAAACTAATGCAGAAAACAACGGAGGAGGCTGCAGAGGGGAAAGAGGAGAGGGAGGGCGAGAAAATGGCACGAGAGGAGGTGGAGAAGGGATGACTTACGTGAGGGAAGGCGCTTGGGCTGCTCCTGCTTCCTCCTGGGCATTTTCCCCCTTTTCTCACATTCTCCTCCTTGGTTAATGTGAGATCAAATAAACCCCCGTGGGGGCAGAGAGGCAGACACTGGCAGGAGCGGGGAGGTAGTTGGGGGGCGCGCGGGCGGGCAGGGGGAAACCCCTTCTCTCCGGTGTGTGCAATGGGTTGAAGCTTGTTTCCTGGAGCCAGAAGAGGGGTTTTCTTCTTTTCTTTCTTTTTTTTTTTTTCCTTTTTTTTTTTTTTTAATTTTTTGGTCGTGCACCTGGCTTGTCCCCGAGCGTAATATTCTTCAATGGAAACGGATCTAATAGGTGTGAGTGTGTGTGTGTCCTATGCTCGCGTGTGTGATGGGAGGTATAAATAAATGAATGCCGGTGCGTCGGTGTCTATGGCCGCGCTCTGTGTCTCCGAGCCCCTAACACTAAAGTCGGGATCAAAGGGCAGCGGCGGCGGCAGCACAGCTCACAGCTCGCTCTCTCGCGCTCTCTCTCTCTCTCTCTCTCTCTCGCTCTCTTTCTCGCTCTCTCTCTCCTCTCGCGCTCTCTCTCTCTCTCTCTCTCTGTCACACACACACACAGAGAGGCACAGACTGAAGGAAAGAGCGAGAGCTAGATACACACACACATACACACACACACACACACACACACACACACACCAAAGAGGAAGGTGCCCTAAGGCTCCCAGGGCGGACTCAGGCTGGGATTTGCAACCGCTCTGTCTGGAAAGAATGGGGGGCGCGCGTGCGGGGGTGGGATGGACTTCTTCAAATTTATCCCGCTATTCGCCAGATCTAGGGGGGAAAAAAGTTTTTCCCACTCTTGAAACAACGATTATTTCATTATTCTTAACTGATTTTTCGAGAGAAAATAGGTTTCCCTCGTAACTTTTTTTTGTTGATTAAACTACATAAATTCTTCAGGGTTTTGGCACTCAGAGAATTACTCTGTCACCCATTCACCTTAAGTCTGTGGAGGTGACAGTCTTCCACGCACTCTCCAAAAACATTACAATAAAAATAACAAAAATAAAAATTAAAAAATAACATATGGTGAAATCAATAACTAGGTTGATGGAATAAGTGTCCCGTTTTGGAGTGTCCAGTGGAGTTAAAACTGGAAAAGGCTGCCTAAATGAAAATTACAGCTCCTTGACAAAGGGGGAAAAATAAGATTAGGTCACCCCTGATGGTCGATTTAACTGCTACATGATACTCCTACAGCAATCTTGACTTCTGAAATTTACTTTTTTCCCTGCTTTAATGCAGGTATGTGAAGCTTACCCTGAAGCAATTCCAGTTTGCACTGTGAGCTCACTATAGCAGTTTTCATTAACTGATACATACATTTCATTACTTTACAAATCACACATCTTTCTTCAAAGAGAGACGTGAAGGGGAGAAATAGAAAAAGACCAGTCTCACTCCAGCACAAAAGGTACTTGGTGAAAGAGGACTGTTCTCTTTGCGACTTGCAGTCATTTGGATAAAAGTTCACTCAGAGGTTGTTAATGATTTAAACTCCAAAACCTGCTACTATAATTGAAGGAAAAAACAGTCTGAAGAAGAGATGTTTCATAAAACTCTCTTTGTAAGAGAAAACTTTGAACTTAGCCGAATACATTATATGTCATGAGTCAGATGTAGCTAAAAAATAAAAAAAGGTGCATTATTTAACTACATCTTCCCTTTTTAGCTTTTTCAAACCTCTGACTCATCATCTTATTATGTTAAATATTTTCTTACAAATTTTAAAATAGACTTTTTCATCAAAGAAGGTGGAGGCACGGCAAAGACACAGAACATTAAAATGACACTCCATACGCTTACACGGGTAGCTAACGCCTCTTTGAGGTTCTGAGTGAATTATCACACCTGGAGTGGTGTTCAAGACAGTCATGGGGGTTAAATCCCTACACACCCCCTTCAAAAATAACAATAAGCTTTCACATGGCACACTTTCATGGGAGAAGCTTAAAGAGTGTTATATCTCCCAAAAGATGTTTTTCATTGCTAGTGAAATCTCAGGATGAAACCCTCTGTGCCACTCCCCCGAAAGATCTAGCTTCCCAGTGACAGGTAATGCTATCTGACGCAGGTTTTGAAACACCTGTTGAGTTCAATCTAAAACCAAACAGAGAGTCAAGTTTGAAATGGAGCATCACGCTTAAACCAACTCTTCCTTGAATATTGGCTTAAGTAAACTGGTAGTTAAGTTTCCCCAAGCTCCAATTCGAAATAGAACTATCTTCCAACTCAGATCAAACTCAACTGGTGCCATGATTTTGACTACTGTCAGTAGCATTGGACATGAAATTAGTGTATGAATGATAAATCAGAGCCTACTGTTCTAAACAGAGTCATTGCCCTGAGTGTGTAGCATCTTTAAACCTAACACAAGGCCAACAGAACGGCCACAACACTTAACCATCGCTCCCTCAGAGCCTTTAGCTGGGATATGGAGGACTATTACTCTGCACAGATACACCACTACCTTTTCCTGAATTGCTGACTCTTTCCAGTCCTTAGTACACTATAATTGAAAACACACTTTAAGGCTTTCTTCAAAGTAGAGTACATTTCCTGCAACCTTTTAAAGGCACGCAGGCAAATGCTGTCAACATTTAATTACACAGGTGTTCTGTCAACAGCCAAAAGCATTTTTAATTGAATTTGTTCATACCTCTATGTCTTTCCAAAAATTATTTGAAATAGTACACAACAATAGAAAATGGCAATAAGGACAGAACAACTTCTGTTTCAATCTCAGCTTGGTATCTCTCTCTGCTACAAAGCACTCTTCAAGGGCACTGACATCTCACCCTCAATGCCTAGATGTTTAGGGAACACAAGCTAATTTTAATGTTAGACTAACCTAAAATATTAGGAAAATAAATAGCTGGAGGTTGCTACAATGGATTTCAAAATCAAGTGGATAAATGATTTGGGGAATGTGTGCCTTTTGGATGCACGTACCCATGAACTTGGATTACTGTTGACCGTAGTCATTATTTTGGAATATTCTATTTGATTCACCCCCATGGCCCAAGCTTTTGAAAGCATATTTTATCTTAATAATTATAGTACTCTCTCCACCTCCATCTCTATCACCTCTCAAATGTAAGATTAAGATAGATTTTCTCAAAATTATATATTCTAAGACCATGTGTCATAAACCCTCACTCTCACAGGATTAATTCTATCCTTTCCCAAGTACTACTAAGGGTGGTAGACAGGGGAGCACCGACCCCCCCCCTAGAATCGTGTGGGCTCTAGAGGAGTCCTGGAGGTCAAAACTCTTTTCAAAATATTATTTGCTCTTTTATCTGTGTTGACACTGCACTGATGATTAAAAGCAATGGGAATAAAATGGTGGCACCTTAGCAGCTCAGATCAAGGCAATGGCACCAAAAAAGTATTAGTAGTCATTCTCATCTTCGCTTAAAGAAACAAAGAAAGGTTCATTTAAGGATGTCCTTGATGGAGCAGTAAAAATTATTAATTTTATTAAATCTCTACCCTTGAGTGCAAGACTTTTAAATACTTTGTGACAAAATGTTAGGTACATAGAAAATACTTCTGCTGCATACTGAAGTACATCGTTATCTCAAGGAAATTCTCTCGTGAGATGGTTTGATATAGCTGCTTTTTCCATGGAATATTATTTTTACTTGAAAGAAAGACTGACACCCAAACTATGATTATTCAGACTTGGGTATTTCTCCAAAAATGAATGAAGTGAGCCTGTAACTTCAAAGAAAACAATTCTTGGTATTTTTTGGCAATGATAATATTTGTAGTTAGAAGTGAAAATTAGAATTTTAGATAACTTATATCCATCACTGTGACTTTAACAGCTTCCTGAAACTTACATATGTTTCTGATGAGATTCATAGTGATATTAATGAATGTGACTTTTTGATATTGTGCCGACGTTTTGGAAGAACTGTGGAGCTCAATATTTTCCAAATGTCCAATACATGATGTTACAAAATCATGCTGCAGTAAAGATCTACTTAAAGTACAAGATAAACCAGTGGATGTAAGAGTGTAAAAAGTCATTGACAAGGGCTTCCCTGGTGGTGCAGCGGTTGAGAGTCTGCCTGCCGATGCAGGGGACATGGGTTCGTGCTCCTGTCCGGGAAGGTCCCACATGCCGCGGAGCGGCTGGGACCGTGAGCCATGGCCGCTGAGCTTGCGTGTCCGGAGCCTGTGCTCCGCAACGGGAGAGGCCACAACAGTGAGAGGCCCACATACGCCAAAAAAAAAAAAAAAAAAGTCATTGACGTGGTTTCAAATTCCACACTGTCAGTAACTTTTAAGAAATTAGCACTCACCAAGTTTTGGTGGTATGTCAAAGAAAAATATCTACAATTATCTGAAAAGGCTACTAAAATGTTCCTCCCTTCTTCCGGCTACATAACTGTGTGAGGCTTGATTTTCTTTATATATGTCTTTAACCAAAGCAACATATCACAACAGATTGAAAGCAGAAGCAGGTACGAGAATCCAGCTTGTCTTGTAGTAAGCCAGACATCATAGAGATTTGCAGAAACGTAACCCAATGCCACTCTTTTCACTAAATTTTTTGTTTTGAAAAATATAATTATTTTTCATAAAAATGTGTTAACTTGTATTCATTATTGTTATTTATATAGGAATAAATAAATAAATATTTTAGAAATTCCACAGTTATAATGTGTAATGTAGTAAATATCAAGTCATAATCCACATAAACAAAAATTCTTTGGGGACTTCAATAATTTTAAGAGTATAAGGAATTCTGATTCCAAAAAGCTTGAGAACCACTGCCCTAGAAATCAACTGAGATACAATTAAAGTGAAAAAAGAACTTCTATGGGTGTTTTACTAGTCTCGAAATCCAATTGTAAATATTGGTACACTTCTCAAAAAAGGAAGCCCACTTATCTCCAGGAACGGAGAGTTGGTTTTGTGTGTCCCAAGATTGGCTTCTTTGATGAGATTCCTTATGAGATGCAGAGAGGATGTATTACTCAGGGTTCTTCAGAGAAATAAATATTATTCATTCATTCATTCATTTATTTACTTATTTACTATAAGGATTGGCTCATGAGGGTATGGAAGCCAAGAAGTCCCATGACCTGCCAACTGTCAGGCAGAGAACCAGGAAAGCCAAGAGTGTAATTCAATCCAAGTCAAAAGGCCTGAGAATTGGTGGGGGGGGGGGGGGCGGCTAATGGTGTAAGTCCTGGTCTGAGTCCAAAAGCCCGAGAACCAGGAGCTCCAGTGTCCAAGGTCAGAAGAAGAGGAGAGTTCAAGGAGAGAGAGTGAATTTGCCCTTCTTCCACCTTTTTGTTCTATTCGGGCCCTCTGTGGATTGGACAATGCCCACCTTCACTGGTGAGAACAATCTTCTCTACTCAGCCTATGGATTCAGATGCTCATCTCTTCTGGAAACACCCTTACAAACACACCCAGAAATAATACCAGCTATCTGGGCATCCCTTAGCCCAGTCATATTGACACGTAAAATGAACTGTCACAGAGGGCAAGTAGTATATTCACCAAGTGCTGTTGGTACAGGCTGTCCAGCCATGTGGAGAGGCTAGTTCCTCTGAACAGAGGGCCCAACCCTCTTCTGACCTCAGACCCCTTAGAACAATAAGACCAGCTCTCTCTGTTTCCCAGGGCCTGAGCTATTAGCCTCAAGAGTTAAAACAGGGATGCTCTTAACCCCCAAAGCCCTCCACATCTGACATTTTAAATAATGAGTGCCTGTCCCAAGGCAGAGATATGGGTCTGCCATCTCTCCTGGCCTGGACCTCACGTGTTGTAAATCAGTATCTGGTGACAATGACCAGCCATCGTGTACGGAGATGGGGGAGGCTTTTGCTGTCATCTGTACATGTGTTCTTAGGAGGCCAGGGCCTGGCTGGGATCTGCAAGTTTTGTTACAACTTGGATTAACCATGCTTTCAAAAGTTGTGGATGGACAAGCTTGTGACCTGACAGAGAACCTGGCAAAGGTAATGTTTCTGGGCATTTTGGAGGTCTTCTATCCAAACTCTTGTGCTTGGGATCTTTCCCTTAAATTTCTCCCCCATAGTTCTTCATCTCAACACCATCTTGGAGTACAAGTGATATTTAGATTTGTTAAGTTCCTGATCTCCAATCTCTATGATCTATGTTTCCCTCACCTTCCTGTCAGCTGTAATGATTGGATCACTCAGTCCCTCCTTATTTATTCCAAACTCAAACCCCAAATGGGTCATAAGCTCCTGTCTCCCAAGCCTCATTTGCTGGTATGCTTAACATCTCTATCATTGTAGCTTCCCTGGGCCTTGTTTTTTTATCTACATGGATGAAAAACTCCCCTAAGCAGCTGCTCCCACTTTCATGCGTTATTCCAACTGATTTGTCTGGTCTCTTAATGTACTTCTTTGCTGCCTGACCCAGTCACCCTCTGACCTGCCTCAAATCATACTGCTCTCTTCTTGCAAGACCCCTCATGCCTTGTGGCTTCTCTCATGGCCCCTCTCTGGCTCTGATTCAGTGTCTCTACAAAGTCTGTCTTTCCCTTTGTTGATTCTATTCCCCATCTTCTTCTCCCACTATGGGGCACCCACCCGGGGCATCTTGGTAAGGTTGTTTATCCAACTCCCAGGTCAAGCAACTCCCTCTTTAGACTATAGCGTTGTGTGGCTACAAGAATTACCAAAAACAGAATGATAACAACACATGCCAATTCATGACTACTGGTGATCAGCAAATAAAATGGGAACAGAAACCAATCAAAAAGCTTTCTGTGGATTTCCCTATACTCTTTCCTCCATGATTCCTATCTCTGTGGTCTGTAGTCACACCAATCTGCCGCCATCCATTTTTTTTTTTTTTTGCCAGATTTTATGTAGTTAGATATCTCATGAGAGGAAAGACCAAGTTACCCTGAGCTCCAACTGTGTCTTCATGGTTATTGAGCAGTTGGCTATGCCTTTTCATTGGATCACAAGTCCTTTTATATAAAACAGCAAATGATAATGCCATGGGAATTAGCTATTATATGCTCCCCCTCTTACGTCACTTAATCTTGTACTTTAATATTTTTAATAAAGAGGGAAAAATAGAGCTTCAAATTAGAATCACAGAAGCTTATGGCAAGAAGGTACCTTGCAGATCACTTGGTTTAGCCCTGGTATTTCACAGACGAAGAACTAGATGGACTGAAACGTTGGGTGATTCTTCTAGCTGAGTTCTCACTAGTGACTGTCTGCTATTCCAGAAAATTAGAGCTCAAACATAGGATAATGTGAAGGCATATTTGTGCATCCTATTGGATTTAAGTGAACCTACCAGAACTTAGAAGCATTTGATTTAGCAACATACAAAATGAGAGAACTGAGTGCCTTTAAATATTGGAAAACTCAGCAGAAGTTTGATATTATTTTATTAGCTTCTGGAAGGTTCTTTTAAATATGATTAAAGGGTAGTTATGGAGACTACAAGAAACTTTTTTAAATTACAAAGAAAAATTCACAAATCGTAGAGATAGGCTCCGTTGAGAATATACTGTTGATAAAAAATTGGAAATCTTCAAAATAAAAGCAGAGGAGAGGAAGTATTACACTTCTAAGCAGAAACATTGCAGACATTTCAAAATCAAATGTTTATACCTTCATGAAAAGAGTGCTTATGAAGCCCAACTTCAGATCCCATTCCAATGTTAGCCCGTGGTACACTTGGCCTTGGCTAATTGTCTTACAGAAGTCTTTCAGTGAGGGTCATAGGTATTTTGGAAGGAGGTCAGTGTACCAGTGCAAATCTATTACCTTAAAAGCAGAAACCATGAGTCACCTACCCAGCACCCTAACGGCAGGTCAAAGGGTCACTTTCACATTGGAAGAACAGGTTCTCTTACAGCAGCAGCTTCTGAAACCTCATCCTCCCTCCACGTTGCATTCAAGGACAATGGGGAAAGTGGAACTTCAGGACCAAAAAAATACCTACTAATTGCTCAAAACAACAGGAAGAAACAGAAAGCCTAAACCACAATACACACACTTGTCCTGGCATCTGAAGCTCAACTGGTTCAGCAAGTGTCCTCTCAGTAAACAGACTCTGTGAATGGATTAACAAGTTCGTGTGGAGTTACACTCTGACGGAGGAGCTGCACTGGGACATTGTACTGTGGGAAAGCTAGGGACTCAGGGAACTGGCTGCCATACAGCTCCTGGCAAAGATGTCCTGAAAAACAGACTACAGGCATCGCAGGAATTACTGCATTTCCAAAGGTCATGCCTCTAGAAATTTGCAACCCAGGAGGTGCAAGCTCTGTTTGTGCCAGGTTGTTTGTTGTTTTAGAGAAAGGTTAGGTTGTTGATGGCTTTTTTTTTTTTTTTTTTTACAGATTCCAACTCCTTGGAAACTTTGCTTCTTTGTAGGGTGTCCATGAGAAGATTTGTTGTGCCTTTTGCATAATGTAAATGTTCTGTCCAGCAGTATTTCTGTCTGAGATCAACACAGTGACATATGGCGAGCAGAAGAATATACTATATCAAGGGCTGTGTAATTCATCTTCACATCAACTCTTTGACCCACTTCTTTTTTCACTTAATGACTGGGGAAACTGAGGCACACCCAGTTAAGACTCTGCTCAAGGCCCCTTTCACCTGGGGCTATGGACATTATAATTCGATGACTAGTGTTCTCCTTCAGCCCCGGTTATCTCGCTCCATCAGTCCAGCAGAAACCCGAGGAACAGATGGGCCAGGCGTCATGCCCTAGAGGCCAAGAGACTCCAGCTTTTTTTTTTTTTAATTGAAGTATAATTGATTTACGATGTTGTGTTAATTTATGCTGTACAGCAAAGTGACTCAGTTGTACATATATATATATACATTCTTTTTTATATTCTTTTCCATTATGGTTTATCCTAGGATATTGAATATAGTTCGTTGTGCTCTACAGGAGCACCTTGTTGTCCATCCATTCTATATGTAAGAGACCTTGGCTTTTTGTCTGGGAGAGAAGGGGTAAGACAGATGCCCTGGTACTCTCTCCAGGAAATGTTGCGTCCGGTTTCCTGAAAGACAAGTATGAGCTCCCACGTAGACATCCATTGTTACATTATTAAAGAGAGCAAAGTCATCTCTGGTGGCTCTTCCACCTTTGCCTCCTCCATTCTCCTCCCTCCCTGCCCTATTCTGAGCCCTAGGAACTGACCTCTAGTGACTGCATCAGCCAAGCTCTCTGGCTGGCTTGATGTGCAGCTGGGCCAGCCAACAGGAGGTACTTGTGGGAGGGAAAAGAGTAGGAGGGCAGAGGGGTAGGTAGGGATATTTCTTCGTTCCCCGTCCCTGCTTTGATACCTTGTCTCTGGCTGTGACTCTGTCCCTCCATGAATACAGCTTCTGAGCACAGCTCAGACATCAGCGGACTTGGGATACACTATTTCCTCCCCTTGTTTTTTCAGCCTTAGACGTGGTAATGGCCTTCCATCATTGCCAGTCTCCGGATGCCTCATCAGCCCTCATTTACTCCCATGACCTCACCCACACCCCAATAAGTAGTCCCTTGGTTAAAGGCTCTTCATTTGAATCATCGGAGGTGAATTTTGTTCACGGCCCGAACATAGACTGATCCAAGCTCCTTTCATTCATTCGCCAAATATTTAATGAGCGCTCCAGACACTGTGAGTGCCAGACACTGCACAAGCCACTGGGAATGCCATAGTGAGCAAACAGAGATATTATCCTTGACAGTGTAGAGTTTGCAGAACTCCAGGGCTTATTTTAGTTAACACTTCTTTGTTACTTCCCATGAAACTAGGAGGAGTTTTTTTTTCCTTTAAAGTATAGAAATTCTCCAGGCCAGCCAAGAACTCTGAGAACAGGGAACAAAAGCTACGTGAGAAGTAATAATAAGCCTTGACCCAATATTAGACACATAATTAGTAAATGCTATGGACTGAATTTTGTCTGCCTGAAGTTCCTATGTTGAAGCCCTAACCCCCAATGTGGTGATATTGGGAGATGGTGCCTTTAGGAGGTAATTAGATTTATATAAGTTCAGGAGGGTGGGGTACTCATGATGGGATTAGTGCCCTTATAAGAAGAGACACCAAAAAGCTCTCATTTTCTCTCTCTGTCTCTCTGTCTCTCTCTCTCCTTCCTAGGAAAGGCCATGTGAGGACACAGCAAGATGACAGCCATCTGCACGGCAGGGAGAGACTCCTCACCAGAACCTGAGTATGCTGGCATCCTCATCTCAGACTTCCCAGATTCCAGAACTGTGAGAAAATAAATTGTTGTTGAAGCCACCCAGTGTATGGTATATTGTTATCGCCATCTCAGCTGACTAATATAGTAGATAGAAAAAAAAAAAAAAAAAAAGCAAGCAAGCAGAATCAGTTGCCCAAAGGAAAGTCTTTGGCCCTCACGATCTAGGACCATCTCAGTTCCACCCTCTGAATAAATTTGGGGTGACCTAAACAAAACTGCCAAGTGGGTGATATTTTTCTCCAGGACCCATTCTTTACATATTCTGTCTTTTCTCCTACCCACCCCTCCACATATTTGGTGCCCGTTTACCCTCTCAGCAGTGCTGCTCCCTTTGGTGCCCACGAATACCTATCGCACTGCCCACCAAACCTGCCCTCTACTTTTTTTTTTGGCCACCCAACGAGCATTCCAGATCTTAGTTCCCTGACCAGGGATTGAACCCGTGCCCCCTGCAGTGGAAACACAGAGTCCTAACCACTGGACTGCCAGAGAAGTCCCCAAACCTACCCTCTCCTGACAAGTGGAACCCATAGTCTTTCTTCATTCAAAATATACCTGCTCCTTTTTTCCCCCACCTCCCAAGGTGTCTTCATGTTTCTATTCCCCCCAGAATGATAGCCAATGGAATAATGATAGCTGTTCATTTTTTTCTTTTTTACTGTCTGCATTATTAAAATATCTTGTCATAATTAAAGAGTTTTTTGAATTTAAAATTTAAAAATTTTGAACAGTTAAGTATATTGGCTACTCTATGCCAGTGTCTTCAGCAGTACAAGTAGCTTTTACTTGTGTTTTTTCCAATAGGCATACCCATAAAGTAGCCTGACAGTACAAGATATCACAGAATAAACATGTCTGTCTTTCTGGAATGCTCCTTTCACTCAAATATTTGTTGGCGGAGAGTTATGTAATTTAAAGCATACTTTTATTAAGATGTATTTGGATATGCCAGGTGCCTTGGTTTTTCTCCTGGAAAGTGGGGGTAATGACAGCATTGTCCTTACCCTAGGACATTGGCTTGGGATTTAAATGAATCCAGTGTGTGAAGCCCTAAGCACAGTAACTATTCCTGATGGCACAGACTATGCTATGAGGTCCAAACTCGAAGTTCATTTTAAGTGAAAATGCAAGGTCTCAAAGAAATTTTTCCCGGAAACCTCTTCAGGCTCTATCCCTAGATTCCCGGAGGATGAGTTTTCGTTTTCTATGGCTACTAGAGGAAAGGTTTGACTATATTACCTCTGCTTTCTAGACTCCCCATGCTTTATCCCAGAGCAGCAACTTTAATAGCAGGAATTTTAGGCATTGTGGCATTCATTCAGTTATAAATTTCACTTATAAAACATTTATTGAGATTTTCAATAAAAGATTTGATTTGTTTTAGACCAACCTATTCTCCCTCTTCCACCCCCATCGTTGTTCCCAAAACAGAATAAATGACCCAGTATTATTTGGCATTCATCTGACATAAATCATAACCCACATTGGATTACTTACAAGTCTATGTTATAGTCCTATGGAAAAAATATAGTTCTGAATGAGGACTACCCTTTCCCTTTTAACACTTCTCTTTGTCTAAAACAGGTAGGCAAACAAACTCTAAAAATATAATATCAAAAATCAAATTTATTTTATAAACCTGGACTTTCTCTGAATTCAGAGAAGGAATGTTATACCAGACAACTTTCCCAAACCCAAACAAAACAAAGCCCACATATACAAAGTTTGATAATGTTTAACCAAGTCTTAGGTTGGAATCTTATTCTTGAAAGAACTAAGGTCACAAGACAAGTCCAGTTGTCTCCATGTGCTTTGAATGAATGAATGCTTTTAATTATACACTATTTCAAGTACCTGTGTCACTCTGTTAGTTACTCTGTTCGACAAAGCATTCAACTCACCACAAAACATATGCAATAATTATTAATAATAACATTAAATGCAGAGTAATGGCTAATATCATCCTAGGCCACCTATGCTTTGGGTATAGAGTATGATAAAGGAACCATGGTCCCTGCTGTCATGAAACAAATATAATGACAAGTTACTGTCCTTTTAGTAAAAAGGCTCTAATGGTAACACCTCAGGAAAGATGATAAATGTGATAAAATCTCTTATTTCAGATGCTTTGGTCAAAGAGCTTGTATCTTATTGAAAGTTCTTTAAGTACATAAATCACCTAAATTCACAGTTCATTTATAATTGAGAGGTTGTCTAAATGAACAGCAGGGGCTGGGGCTGGGGAGTGGGCTGCACACAGTTGAACAGAGCAGTGAGGCCACCTCCTGTTTCTCCACTCCAGGGACTGTGGACCCTTTCTCACATGTCTTCCCATTTTTTAAGAGAAGCAGGAAATCTAAATTTTGTCGTGAAATCTCTAAGCAGGGGGACATATATACCAAACAAATTACATCCTAGTCCAAATCTGTGAATCACCAGTTTTCAGTCTCCCCTTTATATATACATAACTCCCAATAAATCATTGCAACTCATACATTGTTCTTATCTTGTGTACATCAGACGAAAAGATAAATGAGGCACTCAAATACCATGGTGGATCACAGATTTATAGACTCTCCACATGGGGAGTGGGTTAGCACTTACGTAGCCCAACTTCTGATTTGATCATCCCAAATAATGAGGAAGGCTCTATCTAACTGGACAAAACTTACTGTGAGATAGTTCTTTTGTAGAGCCAGTCAAAATCTAGCATTTCCCTCACACTCATTAGGATGGTTATTATCAAACAAACAAAATAATAAGTAATGGTGACGAAGTGGAGAAATTGGAACTCTGGTGTGAACGTGCAGCCACTGTGGAAAACAATATGGCAGTTCCTCAAATAATTAAATATAGAAATGGCATTTGATCCAGCAATCCCACTCCTGGGTACATACCCTGAACAATTGAAAGCAGAGACTCATATATTTGTACATACAGGTTCATAGCAACATTATTCACAGTGACCAAAAAGTGGAAACAATCCAAATTTCCACTGATGGTTAAACGGCGGTGTATACATACAAATGGCATATTGCTCAGCCTTAAAGAGGAAGGACACTCTGACACATGCTACAACATGGAAGAACCTTAAAGACATTATGCTAAGTGAAATAAGCCTGACACAAAGGGGTAAATATCGTATGCTTCTCCTCATATGGGATTCCTAGACCAATCAAATTCATACATACAGAGAACAGAATAGTGAATGCCAGGGACTGTGGGGAGGATATTGTTTCATGGGTACAGCCTTTCAATTTGGGAGGATGAAAAATTTCTGGAGATGGATCATGGGCAATATGCACAACAACGTGAATGTACTTAATGCCACTGAACTGTACACCTAAAATCGGTTAAGATGGTAAATTTTATGGTGTATACATTTTACTACAGTAAAAAGTGTGAAAAGAAGCCTAGCATTTCCACTCCCTCTGTTCTTTCTTCGGCCCTCTGAAGCCATACTGCACAAGTCTGCCCTTTTACATGACTATTCTCCAAATATTGGCAGGGAGCGGCCCTGGTACTTCCCAGATTCCGTTTTTACATCTTTGCTACTTTCCCCTGGAGCCCTTCCAGTCTCTCTGGGCCCTGCACCCAGGCCAGAACCTAGTTCCTGTGTAAAAGGTGGAGGGGGGAGGGGACTGGGGGCAGGAAGATTACCACCCCTGATCTATTGCAGTCTCTGGGAGGCTGCCTCTGAATACATGACTCAAGTGTTTTAGGTTTTATTTCATTTTCTTTTGGACCTTGGAAGTTGGCTCACTTATTTGCAAATGCTGGCTAACCTCGAAGGGAAGAAGCAGAGAAAAGAGACATCCAGAACTGTTATTCCCTGATCAGACGTTTTCAAAGCCCATGTATAAGCAATACTTTAATTTGTTTCTGAATTCTGGAACTGCAGCTTGGATGGATTTGCATTTCCACTGCAAATTAACCTGCAGTTGAAAAAGGCCCCAAAGGGGGCTTTCTGGGTCATCCGTGGACTTTGCTTTCTAGAAGCTGTGTCCATCAGCAACCAGTTGAGCCTCCAAGAGGAGAGACACTGAAAGATGACAAAACAAAACTTTTATTTCCCTCTACACCTTGCCATCCCCCTTCCTGGCACTTCCACTACTGAAAGATAAAGGCAGTCTTGCAAGTTTAAAAGTTGAAATTTCCAACAGGGCTCCTCCTCCCCTTCGGTCTCAATAAAACCAATTGTCATCCTTCCTGTAAAACCCTCCCTAACCCTAGAATACAGCGACTTTTAAAATATTATTTCTAATTTTCTATTTGCCCATCCAGGAGAAGGTAATAAAAAGTGACTTTCTAAAGACGCTCTGACAAAATCCGTGAGCCCTTTTGACCTCACAGACTTTAAGGCATCCCAATGTACTTCCTTCTAAGAAGAAAGGCGGAAAGAAGGCTTCCTCACTCACACACAGCCCTCTTTGCAAAGGACCTTGAAAGGTCTGGGGGATGCTGGGAGTTCCCAGCTGGCCAGCTCAGGCTCCGGTTCCACTAGGTCATGTTCAATGTGAGTGTGCACACGAGAGAAGGGAGGTGACCTCAATTGTCTCAACAGGATGTAGGACAGCACAGGGGCGAGGCAGCAAGTGGCCCAGGCCTTCGCTATGAAGAGCTTTAAATATCACTGGTATTAGTAAACGAGCAGCTACAAGCAGTGTCATAAACTTTATGGGTTCACAACGCACTGTGACAAATCCTTCCTGAAATATTGGTTGTGGCTGAGGGATTCCTGAATGTGCTGGGTACGGACACAAGGCAGATGAGCCAGCAAGAAAGGTCATTTGTCTCTCAGCCAAAGTCCATCCCTGGGCAGAGGCATTATTACTTCTTATTATTCACTATAATGACAGCAAGACACGTCTTCATGGCATCTGAATATTGCAGCGTACTTCAACGTCATTCTAAGTTATTCTACTCCACAATGAAGCCGGTACAAGGGCAGAAGGAAAATACCAAGCTTAGATGTAGCAGAGGCTGATCTCAAGATCCAGGTGGAGTTGGTAGCCCATAAGAAGTCGTTGGCGAAAAGTTAAAAAGTCACTGGGAGCAGCTTGCTTGAAATGGTCAGAAGTGTTCAATGTTGCAATTGCAGACTTCAACAAAGTGTCAAAAATTCTGAGCGCTGGAGTTTTTGCTTTGCCTCTCCTTTCCTTTTTAGCCATTCACTCTGCAACTCCCAACTTCAAGCCAGGACTGGAAACTCTCCCTGCCTATTGACCTAACCTACCTCTCTGAGCTCACTTCTGGTCCCCCTCCCTCCGCTCAGACATGTCTGGTCACATAGTCTTGCTTCTCTACCAACAAGCCCAGCTCTTTCCGTCGTCAGGGCCCAAGGTTGCATCATGACTTTTGTGGGCACGTTCTTCCATGAAAAAAATTCAGATTATATTTTATGACTGCGTTGGTAGAAGGATGAATGTATAATGTTATACATTAAAATGGTTTCTTTGATCTGGAAGTTTACTTTTTCCTTCTGATATTTAAAGGAATTAAGACCTTTTCACGGGCCCCTAAAAGTATTGTGTCCCTGTGTCTACTGGGTCTGATAGAGAAGTAATCCTTGTCAAGGTCTTTGCATTTGCTCTTCCCTCTGCTTGAAAGGCTGTTCCTCTGGATAGTCACACAGCGTATAACCTCAACTGCATTCATGTTTCTGCAAAAATAACATTTTTTCAGAGAGGCTTTCTCTCATCACCTCATCTAGAACAGACCCCACACCTCAACTTCTGCCGATCATCTCCATCCTTCAACTCTGCTCAACTTTTCTTATAAGCATCTGACATCATATTAGATATTTAGTTTTCTTTCACTTGCTTGTGGTCTGTATCTCCCACTAGAATGTAAGTTGTGTGACACTAGGTATTCAGTTCCCAGGGCCCAGCACCGTGCCAGGCACACAGCCGATGTTCATAAATGTTTGTCCATGTTGAATGATTTTGTGCCTTCTTGATTTCAAACACTTCACTGTCCAGTATAGAAAGAAAATTAAAAGTGAGCATGAAAGGAGGAGGAAAAGGCTTTCTCGATCAAATATCCAACCTTACAGAAGATCTTAGAGAAGCTGGGCACACGCGGGGAGCGCCCAGCTCTTCCAACTAGGCCTTCTGCTCTGGGCTCTCCAGAGTCTTGAACATTTCCCTCTCCCGATCACACCACCTTGTTCTGTAATTATGCATGGTTGCTGAAGCTGAGGTTTGCATCCCTCATGCCGCCTCGCCTCCTCCTCCTCCTGCTATCCTCCTTCTCCTTCTCCTCCTTCTCCTTCTCCTCCTTCTCCTTCTCCTCCTTCTCCT
>RJWK010046228.1:0-17719 GCA_004363435.1 Platanista minor | reverse complement strand
TCATCAAGAAAAAAAGGGAGAAGACTCAAATCAACAGAATTAGAAATGAAAAAGGAGAATTAACACTTGACACTGCAGAAATACAAAGGATCATTGGAGATTACCACAAGCAACTATTTGCCAATAAAATGGACAATCTGGAAGATATGGGCAAATTCTTAGAAAATCAGAACTTTCTGTGACTGAACCAGGAAGAAACAGAAAACATAAACAGACCAATCACAAGCACTGAACTTGAAACTGTGATTTAAAATCTTCCAACAGGGCTTCCCTGGTGGCGCAGTGGTTAAAAATCTGCCTGGCAATGCAAGGGACACAGGTTCAAGCCCTGGTCCGGGAGGATCCCACATGCTGCTGAGCAACTAAGCCCGTGCTCCACAAATACTGAGCCTGTACTCTAGCGCTCATGAGCCACAACTACTGAAGTCCGCGTGCCACAGCTACTGAAGGCTGTGCGCCGTAGAGCCTGTGCTCTGTAAAAATACAAACCACCACAATGAGAAGTCCACGCACCACAACCAAGAAATCCCCCACTCACTGCAACTAGAGAAAGCCCGTGTGCACCAACAAAGACCCAACACAGTCAAAAATAAAAATTAAATTAATTAATTAATTTGAAAAAATATCATTAAAAATAAATCTTCCAAGAAACAAAAGCCCAGGACCAGACGGCTTCACAGGTGAATTCTAACAAACATTTAGAGAAGAGCTAACACCTAGCCTTCTCAAATTGTTCCAAAATATAGAAGAGGGAGGGGCACTCCCAAACTCATTCTACGAGGCCACCATCACCCTGATACCAAAACAAGACAAAGATGTCACAAAAAAAGAAAACTACAGGCCAATATCACTGATAAACATAGATGCCAAAATCCTGAACAAAATACTATCAAACAGAATCCAACAGTAGATTAAAAGTATCATACACCATGATCAAGTGGGGTTTACCCAGGAATGCAAGAATTCTTTAATGGACACAAATCAATCAATGTGATACACCATATTAACAAATTGAAGAATAAAAACCATATGATCATCTCAACAGATGCAGAAAAAGCTTTTGACAAAATTCAACACCTATTTATGATAAAAACACTCTAGAAAGTGGGCATAGAGGGAACCTACCTCAACATAATAAAGGCCATATATGACAAATCCACAGCCAACATTGTTCTCAATCGTGAAAAACTGAAACCATTTCCTCTATGATCAGGAACAAGACAAGGCTGCCCACTCTCACCACTATTGT
Source organism: Platanista minor (assembly GCA_004363435.1). Lineage (NCBI taxonomy): Eukaryota > Metazoa > Chordata > Mammalia > Artiodactyla > Platanistidae > Platanista > Platanista minor. The sequence continues at coordinate 16,470 of RJWK010046228.1, read as the reverse complement.
TCAACATAGTTTTGGAAGTTTAAGCCACATCAATCAGAGAAGAAAAAAAATAAAAGGAATCCAAATCGGAAAAGAGGAAGTAAAACTGCCACTGTTTGCACATGACATGATACTATTCATAGAGAATCCTAAATATGTTACCAGAAAATTACTAGAGCTAATCAGTGAATTTGGTAAAGTAGCAGGATACAAAATTAATGCACAGAAATCTCTTGCATTCCTATACACTAACAACAAAAAATCTGAAAGAGAAATTAAGGAAACTCCCATTAACCATTGCAACAAAAAGAATAAAATATTTAGGGATAAACCTACCTAAGGAGACAAAAGACCTGTATGCAGAAAGCTACAAGACACTGATGAAAGAAATTAAAGATGATACAAACAGATGGAGAGATATACATGATCTTTGACTGGAAGATTCAACATTGTGAAAATGACTCTACTACCCAAAGCAATCTACAGATTCAATGAAATCAGTATCAAACTAACACTGGCATTTTTCACAGAACTAGAACAAAAATTTTCACAATTTGTATGGAAACACAAAAGACTCCGAATAGCCAAAGCAATCTTGAGAAAGAAAAATGGAGCTGGAGGAATCAGGCTCCCTGACTTCAGACTATACTACAAAGCTACAGTAATCAAGACAGTATGGTACTGGCACAAAAACAGAAATATAGATCAATGGATCAGGATAGAAAGCCCAGAGATAAACCCACGCACCTATGGTCACCTTACCTTTGATAAAGGAGGCAAGAATGTACAATGGAGAAAAGACAGCCTCTTCAAAAAGTGGTGCTGGGAAGACTGGATAGCTGCATGTAAAAAATGAAATTAGAATACTCCCTAACACCATACACAAAAATAAACTCAAAATGAATTAAAGACCTAAATGTAAGGCCAGACACTGTAAAACTCTTAGAGGAAAACATAGGCAGAACATTCTATGACATAAATCACAGCAAGATCCTTTTTGATCCACCTCCTAGGGAAATGGAAATAAAAACAAAAATAAACAAATGGGACCTAATGAAACTTAAAAGCTTTTGCACAGCAAAGGAAACCATAAACAAGACCAAAAGACAACCCACAGAATGGGAGAAAATCTTTGCAAACGGACCAACTGACAAAGGATTAATCTCTAAAATATACAAGCAGCTCATGCAGAGCAATATGAAAAAAAAAAAATCCAAAATGGGCAGAAGACCTAAACAGACACTTCTCCAGAGATGACATACAGATAGCCAACAAACACATGAAAGGATGCTCAACATCACTAATCATTAGAGAAATGCAACTTGAAACTATAATGAGGTAATACCTCACACCGGTCAGAATGGCCATCATCAAAAAAAATCTATAAACAATATATGCTGGAAAGGGTGTGGAGAAAAGGGAACCCTCGTGCACTGTTGGTGGGAATGTAAATTGATGCAGACACTATGGAGAACAGTATGGAGGTTCCTTAAAAAATGAAAAATAGAACTACCATACGACCCAGCAATCCGACTACTGGGCATATACCCTGAGAAAACCGTAATTCACAAATACTCATGTACTACAATGTTCATTGCAGCTCGATTTACAACAGCCAGGATATGGAAGCAACCTATGTGTCCATCAACAGATGAATGGATAAAGTAGATGTGGCACATATATACAATGGAATATTACTCAGCCACACAAAGAAACGAAATTGAGTCATTTGTAGTGAGGTGGATGGACCTAGAGACTATCATACAGAGTGAAATAAGTCAGAAAGAGAAAAACAAATACCGTATGCTAACACATGTATATGGAATCTAAAACAAAACAAACAAAATGGTTATGAAGAACCTCGGGGCAGGACAGGAATAGACACGAAGATGTAGAGAATGGACTTGAGGACATGGGGAGGGGGAAGGGTAAACTGAGATGAAGTGAGAGAGTGGCATGGACATATATACACTACCAAACATAAAATAGCTAGCTACTGTGAAGGAGCCACATAGCACAGGGAGATCAGCTCGATTCTTTGTGACCACCTATAGGTGTGGGATAGGGAGGGTGGGAGGGAGGGAGACACAAGAGAGAGGAGATATGGGGATATATGTATACGTATAGCTGATTCACTTTGTTATAAAGCAGAAACTAACACACTATTGTAAAGCAATTATACTCTAATAAAGTTTGTTTTTTTTTTTAAAAAGTAAAAGTTCAAAGAATAATAATGGGCATAATTCCATGACTGAGGCTGTGTAGGTTAGGAATATAAACTTATGGACTACAAAAGAGAAAAGAAAAGAAAAGAAAAGCCAGAGGCTCCAGGACCCCAGAGAGACTTTTGGAAGGGAACCAGCATTGCCATCCTGAGCTGAGACTGTCACTGGGAGCCATAAAAAAATATGTCATTGGAAGAGTGCAGAATGTTGTGATGTTATTATGATTATTCCTCTACATCCCAACATACATCACCCCCACTGCCCTATTACTATCACATAGTTACATGCACACACACACACACACACACAGATACATGTGAGCTCTATGAGGGCAGGGTCCTTGTCAGTCTTGATCAACACCATATCCCGAAAGTCTAAATCTGTGTCCAGAGATATTAAGGCATTCAGAGAGTACATTTGTTAAATTTATTCATTCATTTACTCATTCATTCCTCAGACATGTAGTGGGTGCTTACTATGTGCTAGCCACCATGGCAGACCTTCTTTTGTGTAGTGTGTTCGGAAGAGGGCACAGTTCTGAAACTGCCCCTGCTTTATGACCCCCAGCAATGGATGCGCCTCTCTAGGCCTTAGTTCCTTCACCCTCACAAAGAGGGACTGGCTATATGGCTCCTCTGCCCCTTCCATGGTTACCATTTCCTGAGGATGGAGGCTGACCCTCCATGGCCGCAGGAAACAATTCATTTCTTCAATGAACTCTTCTGTGCCCTGAGAGTTGTTGGCAAGGAGGCTGTTTAGCCAGCAATGTTTGGTGGGCTCACACTGCAGAGGAATGTTTTTCTGAACCATGATGAGTGAAGCCTTCCTCTACGCTTCTGAGATTTCTTTCACCTTTCAGAGCTTTGAGCTTCTCTGGAGTTTGAGAAACTTGTTGTTGTTTTTCTTCAATATGTGTTGCATTGGGGTGGCTCCAAGCCTGGTAGGAATTTGTCTTTATTTAATTATTTGCCCAGGATGTTCCGTTTTGGAATTGCCTTGGGAGTAGGCGTTACCAATTGACAGAATGCTTCATGGGAGCCTGTCAAACTGCTCCTCCAGTAGGCTTCTTGGGTAGGTTAAAAAAAAATGACACCCAACTGCCAGGTACTTCTAAGCTTCCCCAGGTTTCTTGCAAAGTTGATTTTGAGTTGAGTGGCATTGACCGTCACATAGCTGATGAGAATATCGACCATAAATCCAGAGGTCAAAAAGGGAATTTGAGAAAGAAGTCACCCCTTCCCTTCTTACCCAGATGTTGCCTTTTTCTTAAAGAAGAAAAATAGTCATGTGTCTCTGAGCTCCAAGATGTGAGGTGACCCCAGGGATTGTCTCTGCCACAGTGAGTCTGTCAGGACCCAGACTGACCCTAGGTCTCTGAGCAGCATCTGGTTACTGTCCACACCTGGTGGCCCACCTGATCTCTGACAGTCCTGGCTCTTCCACTAACTGACTGTAGGACCTTGAGCAAGTTGTTTCCCTCTCTGACCCAAAGTCTTTTCTTCTAATGCTGAGAAGGTTGGTCCAGTGAACTCTGAGTTCTTTCCAATTTTAATGTTTTCTGTGTCTGAGACTCAGCGGCGTGCTTCTGCCTCTCTTGAGACTCCCAGACTCCAGACCCTGCCTGCTAAGATCTCCTTGGATTTGCTCCCTTTCTGCCTTTGACCTAGAGAAGCTGTAGGCAGACTTTTTGGGTAAAGGTCTAGATAGTAAATATTTTAGGCTGTGGTCATACGGTCTCTGTTGCAAATACTCAACTCTGCCATCGTAGCCGAAAGCAGCCATCAACAACACATAGAGGGTTGGGTGTCCTTGTGTTCGAACACAACTTCATTTACGAAAAGAGGCACCTGCCTCACTGGCAGTAGTTTGTGACTCCTGGCCTACAGTATCATCGAGACACTCCCACCTCCTTTCATATTCCCTTCTCGGTCCCCGTACACACAGGTTCTGGTACATCCTGCCCTGTCCTGCTGACTACACCCTGGCACAATGATCGAGTAATTTTGAGACAGTGATTATTTGTCCCCTTTCTAATATGTAATGGTCAAAAGGTATTGGTTTGGTTTTGTCTATTTAGCCATTTATCCACTCATCCTTTCTTCCATCCATTTCATTCAACACACATTTACTGATCATCTGCCATAGGGCAGACAGGCCTGGGTTCTGGGAATACCTGAGGAAGTGTTGCCCACGGTTTGGTGGGGTGCCCAGCTCCACGCCACCGGGAGCCTGTGCACTTGATGGTGAGAGCTGTCCAAGTCCCAGTCTGCTTGCTGTCCTGCTTCCTTTTTTCCCTTTTCATATTTGCCCAGGATCCTAAAAACATCTACATTCTAACTGTGTTGCCTTTATTCAATTTGTAAATACAGCCACTTCCTCTTACCCCACCTCCACCCCCAGCTCTCTTAACTTGAGGAGGTATTTTTCTCCTCAGTTAAATGAGACTTGATTATATCTTCTACCTGTCCGAAGAGGACGTCACACAGAACAGCAGAAGGGACTTCTCTTACACTCTGAACAGAAGTAAATTACCTTTGGGATAGCATTGCCAACAAGGAGAACACTTCATTCTTAGAATTCCTATATATTCATATAGAATCCCAGCTGAACCAGGGGGAAAAAAATGCCATAATAGCCAGGTTAGTTGAGTCACTCCCTTAGCAAGAAGATTTCACTAGCAGGAAAAAACAAAGAGGGAAATCAATATTCCTTTGTCTAGACTAGAGAAAGTGCTAAAGTTATGTAGGTCGTTAAAGAGCAATGGCTACAAATAAAAATGAATACCTCTCATCACTAGTAGTAAAGTTGCTGCTGAGTTTCATATCTCTCACCAGGAGATACACATAAATTTTCAGATATGGCAAACAAGGAAATAAAATGACCTCCAAATCTCAGACACAGAAAATTGAGAAAAGAATGTTCTGATTTGAAATTACAATAAAAATTTCCAATAACATATGCTGTGTTATTCTTTCAGGAGAAAATGATTCTTTGAATAATAACAGATGATGGTGATGTCAATAGCAGTGATGATTTTGCTCAGAAAATGAATGATTTGAGGGGGTGCGTCACCAATTTCAGGCCACTGGAATTCCAGTTATTACATAATACATAATTGAGTGAATAAGTGTGCTCATCTCTTCCTCACTTTTCTCCCCATCTTTCCTTTCTCAAATGTTTATTGAACCACCCATGATGTTTTAAGCACTGAACTAGGTTCTGGAAATAAAATGAAAGATAAGACACCATCATTCTTCTGTGACACCATCATTCACCAAAATCCTTCGGTGGCTGGCCCTTGCTGTTAGGGTAGTTAAAACACACTCTGTCCCCTGCCCATCTCTCCAGCTGCATCTCTCCTCACTCCTTCTCATGCTTTAGTGCTGCAGTCATCTGGACTTTCCAGTTTCACCAGGTTTAGGCCCTCTTCCCTCAGCGCCTTCCCACTTGGTGTTTCCTAGCCCAGCTTCCCTCCATCACCTCCCTCCCTCCCAACAACCAGAGAATACACCTTGCCCCGCCTAACTCCTAAGCAACGTTATGGTTGCAGATTAAATCTCTTCTTCAGGGAAGCCTTCCCTGACTCCGCTGACTAGGTTTGATCCCCATGTTTTTTTGCTTTCAGGGCACTCACCACAATTCAATCATCTGTGTAGTTACTGCAATTACTTGTTTACTGCCTCCACCCCCTCTTCTTTGAACAGTAAACTTCAAGAGGGCAAGGACTGGTTCACCACTACCCCATGATTTCAACACAGTGCTTAGCCTGTGGTGGAGGAGCCCCAGCATGCCAGCACAGGGAAAGCCGACTCCAAGTAGAGCCTGGGAAACCCCAAGGATAAACTTGATCCAATTTCACAGTTTTGTCTCTACATTAGAGGAATAGTCTTGTAAAAGAAAAAGATGATGATAATGATTAGACACGTACACACGTGTGCACGCACATACGTATACATATCCGCTTTCTTTTTAAAAATTCTTTTAGAACAGTTTTAGGTTCACAGCAAAATTGAGTGGAAAGTCCAGAGGTTTCCCATGTACCCACTGTCCCCACAAATGCAGTCTCCTCCACCACAACTGATGAAGCTACACTGATACTTCTTTATCACCCAAAGTCCATAGTTTACATTAGGGTTCACTCTTGGGGTTGTACATTCTGTGGATTTTAACAAATGTATAACGACATGTATCTACCATTATAGTAACACACAGAATAGTTTTACTGCCTAAAATTCCTCTGTGCTCCACCGACTCACCTCTCCCTTTCCCCTAACCCGGCAGCCACTAATCTTTTTATTGTTTCCATAGTTTTGCCTTTTGCAGAATATCATGTAGCTGGAATTATACACTATGTAGCTTTTTCAGATTAGCTTCTTTCACTTACTAATAGCATTTTAGGTTTGTCTATCTCTTTTCATGGCTTGATAACTCATTTCTTTTTAGTGCTGAATAATATTCCATTGTCTGGATGTACCGCAGTTTATTTATCATTTACCGACTGAAGGACATCTTGGTTGCTTCCAGGTTCTGACGATTATGAATAAAGCCGCTATAAACAGTATAGGTTTTTGTGTGGACATATATTTTCAACTTCTTTGGGTAAATACCAAGGAGTATAATTGCTAGATTGTACGGTAAGAGTATTTTTAGTTTTGTAAGAAACTGCCAAACTGTCTGCCAAAGTTGCTGTACCGTTTCATTTTCCCACCAGCAAAGAATGAGAGTTCCTGTTGCTCCACATTTTTGCCACCATTTGGTGTTGCCAGCATTCTGGGTTTGGGCCATTCCAAAGGGTGTGTGGTGGTAACTTATTTTTGTTTTAAGTTGCATTTCCCTGAAGACATATGATATGGAGCATCTTTTCATATACTTATTTACTATCTATATTTCTTCCTTGGGGAGAGGTCTTTGGCTAATTTTTTAATCAGATTGTTTCCTTACTATGGAGTTTTAAGAGTTTTTTGCATATTTTGGATAACAGTTTTAAAATCTGTTATTAACAGTGTGTCTTTTGTAAGGATTTTCTCCCAGTCTGTGGTTTGTCACTTTTCTTTAATTAGAAATCATCACCTTATCCTTATAATAGTCTTATACTTTCTGGATTCTTACAGTCTTCTCTGGTTTTCCTATTCCAGAGCTAGGAAAAGATTTCAGAGCCTTTTTTCCCCAACGTGTCTCGTGGCAGAGTTAACTTTTACAAGTTGTCAAGTCACAGGAAGTTTTATTTGTATTTTACACCCAGAGGACAAAACTCCAGGCTATTATTCTGGGCCAATAACACCTAAAGACAAGTTTCCAAAAATTCCTGAGACCATATATTGTAAGCAGCTTGCCTGTAATACAGCACTTAAACTGAATTACAGTTTCACTTTAGCAACGAAATAAAACTATTCAACAACAAAAATAAAGCCTATTAAAGGGATACAAGAGCTCTCAGATATGCTGTCCCTTTAAAAGACAGCAATTGCATTATTAAGAAAATAATTATTGAATAATTAGGATAGGATGCTAACTCAAGGTCTTTGCCACCCAGCTTGGGGCCAGTCTCTGCTCAGTGTGTACAGAGGCAGTCCCGCGTTCCAATCAGGTGATGCATTTTGGAAATATTGACCTTTAAGTGTAAATATTTTTTCCTGTGGTCTCTATCCTCTGTCAGTCTTAGTGGGTTCTCACTCTGGGCTGCAGAAGCACATAGATCTTTTGACTTACTGTAGCTTGGCTGCCTCCCCAGCCCCCCTTTTTATCCTGTAATTTTATTGCTGTATATTTTCAGTTTGTTGCCACAGGCTAGATTCTTAACCCAACTGTCTATGCCTTTCTTACATGAACTGCTTTAAAATAGAATATGATGAAATGAATGTTCTCTCTGGTGATAACCTTTCTAAGTTTCTGCTTCCTTCTAAGTAGAAAGCAGTAATAACTTCTACCTCAGGGTTGTTGTGAGGTTGAGTGAGATAATGTAGGCATTTAATGTTATTCCTGGCAAGTAGCAGGAGTTCCATAAATGTTGGTGGTGATAATAGTGATGATAGGCTTATGAGTCCTGTTTGTTTCAGCTGTGTACATTGATACCTGACCTTGGAGGAGCACTATTCAGTGTTCCCCAGTGCACTTGGAGCTACAACAGGCATACAGCTACTGACATGTGAATGACTTATGCAAGCTGGGTCTGTGGCATGACACCATGATCCCCCCATCTAGGGCTTGTTTTTCTAAGTGAGTCAAATTTACCAAGGAGCATCTCACCTAGACTGTCACAACATAAATGAAAAGAGTGTACTCTGGGGTCAGTGAATTCAGAATTCAAAATTAGAACTGTTCTAGACAATCTGGGCTTATGACTTTAGCACATATTTTTCTCTGAGGAGGCTTACTTTCCTCCCAGAGGACACTTCTTTGTTAGCTATTTTCTAATTACTGTGGTAATAATTCTCAGTCCTTGTAGAGTCCTTGGAAATTACAGAAAGAAAAAAAAAGAGAAAATTAACTTTATTCAAATCCTTACTGCCCAGAGATAAACACTGTTGAGATTTTGATGACTTGATTTGTATATGCGTGTATCTACATGTGGAGAGAGACAGAGACAGAACCAGAGAGATTGATCGAGACTTGTTTCCTTTCTGTTCTTTGACCCACTAACAGAACCTGGATTTTTTTTCACATGTTGGATGGAGATTCCTTGATCTCAGAGAAAGGTGAAGCTGACTCCTGATGGAGAAGCAGACCTGTGATCCAGTTGCTATGAAAAGGGAATTATATGGAAGTTTTGACTCCTCCCAAAGGGGAAATTTTAAAAGAAGCATACTTTTTGTTACCAAATGAATTTTTAAGGCCTCGGAGGTAGTAAGTGGCATTTTCAAGACTCTTGGTACATCATGATGTCTGGAACAGGTTCATTATTTCTAAATGGTCTGTGCTCACTTAACATATTTCTTTATAATCATTGATTTCCTTATTATTTATTTATTTATTCACTCCACAAACATGAAGGATATAATCTTTGTCCTCAAAAAGTCTAAAACCCATTGGGGGAGACAAGGCAGACTGAAGGAAAATCCAACTTAAAGGCTCAACTCAAGTTTGATCGTGTGGATGGAGAAGACAGAGAAGGTGGGAGCAATGGCACAATGGATGCTGGTGAAGGCAGTTGGAGCATTTGACCTAAAATCTTCTAAAATAATTTGCAATTGAAAGCAAAGGGTACACTTTTCACATTCTCACCACCATCAGGGTGGCAGCTCCCATTATGAAGTTACTTTGTCCCAACTGTGTTAAGTACTATCATATATCATCTCATTTAATCCTCCTGGTCTATGAGGTAGGTACATGTGGGACATCTGAGGCTCAGCAGGTGAAAATGATCAGTCGAAGTTCACACAGCAAGTGTTAACAATCTGTCCAAAGTCCCAAGGTGAAGAAGTGACCATGCTGGGTCACACCTCCATCTACTAGTCTCCAAAGCCTACATTCTGAAGGATCCCTGTTCACACTGGCAACTGAGTTCACACTGGGAGGCTCGGGCCACATCACATGACTTCCTGAATTCCTCGCTGAGAGGTTGAGATTTGAGTATATCAGCAGTGTTTTGAAGAGGAGAGCTGAAAACCTCCAGACCTCCAGCTCAAACGGCCTGGCCGAGTGACTTTCTTTCTTTTTTGAAGTTTCCTCCTAAATTGTATACCTCTATTTTTTGCCAGTTACAGAATCTGTGGAAGAAAAGAAAAATGATTTGTAGTGGTACCAGGTAGGATAAGGAGAGGGAGGGAGGAAGAAAACACTGATGCTAGAAGCAAAACTAAGAAAGATTAGAAAAATAAAATAACCATGGCAAGAGGCAGCGTAACACCCCAAGGAACTCCTAGAAGATACACAGTCCCCGTACTCCGATAGCATTCATTTGCTTAGGCCCACATCCCCGAACCTAGAGAGAGTCCAGGGGAACAATTGAGCCATCCATTTAACATAACTTATTTTAACTCCTGGCCAGAATCCAGGCTTGTAGCTCTGTACCCACAGTGTGTACTCACAGAGCAGTGAAACTGCTCCACATCCGGGATAACAAAGCAACTGTTAATGGGAGCAATTAAGAGCCTTGGGGGTGATTTATACCTTGTGTTACTGTTTAAGTCGAAGTTACCAAAGACAACAATTATTAGTATCACAAGTGATCCTTAACCCAGGCAGGGAAGGCTGTGAAATCTAGCTCCAGCCTTTGCTTCCCCAGGCCTAAGTTCACAGAAAAAAGAACCAAGAGTGATTCACAGTCAAGAGAATTGGGAGACAGTGCCCACCAGGTTGGCTCAGCTTGGGAAATATGAAAATCTTCAGCCCCTTTAATGAAGATAAAATATTGACAGACCTCTGGAGGAGGAGGGGGTGACAGCACTCCAGTGCTGATTTTCCTGAGAAACACTTAACTTTATTGGCTGAATTTTTAAATGAAATCTTTAAAACTCCTGTTTCTATTATTATTACAAAGGTGGTTGTAGAGAGGAAGCGTTGTGTCAGTTGCAATGGCTGGTTGGTGCCGTAGGTGATGAAGGACCCAAGTCCTGAAGCTTCATCTTCAAAAGGTCAAATGAAGCCAAGGAGGGATTCAGGTGTACACATATATACATTCTTTTTTTCATACTCTTTTCCATCATGGTTTATCACAGGATATTGAATATAGTTCCCTGTGCTGTACAGTAGGACCTTGTAGTTTATCCATCCTGTATATAATAGCTTATATCTGCTCACCCCAACCTCCCACTCCATCCCTCCCCCCTCCCCCCTCCCCTTTGGCAACCACAAATCTGTGCTCTATGTCTGTTAGTCTGTTTCTGTTTTGTAAATAAGTTCATTTGTGTTGTATTTTAGATTCCACACACAAGTGATATTATATGGTATTTGTCTCTTTCTGACTTATTTCACTTAGTATGATCATCTCTCCATCCATTTTGCCACAAATGGCATTATTTCATTCTTTTTTATGGCTGAGTAGTATTCCATTTTATATATATAGCACATCTTCTTTATCCAGTCATCTGTCGATGGACATTTAGGTTGTTTCCATGTTTTGGCTATTGTGTGCTATGAACATAGGGGGTGCATATATATTTTTGAATTATAGCTTTGTCTGGATATTTGCCCAGGAGTGGGATTGCTGGATCATATGGCAACTCTATTTTTAGTTTTTTGAGGGACCTGCATACAGTTTTCCATAGTGGCTGCACCAGCTTACATTCCTACCAACAGCGTAGGAGGGTTACCTTTTTAGAGATGGTAAGTTTTGAGTCCATTTCAAGGGCACATACTTCACTGAAGGCAGGATAAGAGGTCTGGCTGGCAAAAAGGATCATTTCAAGACCTTTATAGGCCTTACACATTCTTACTTTTGAAGGCTCCACCTACATCATACCAAACACATTACAGTACAATACACTCACATCCATAATCACACACAATTTTTATTTGCCATACAAAATTTGAAAGGTCTTTTATATTAGTAAGTTTGCTAAGAATTATTTAATTTTCTTTGTGAGTTAAACTTACACATAAAAAGTGACAATCATTGACATGACTGAACCAGTTGACATAATGTTACATTTTGTAAACATTTAATTAAACATGTACTAATTTTTATTTTGCAATGATCCTTTTCTCCTTGCTTTTTTTTTTTTTTGCAGTACGCGGGCGTCTCACTGCTGTGGCCTCTCCCGCTGCGGAGCATCAGGCTCCGGACGCGCAGGCCCAGCAGCCATGGCTCACGGGCCCAGCCGCTCCGCGGCATGTGGGATCCTCCCGCACCGGGGCACGAACCCGCGTCCCCTGCATTCGTAGGCGGACTCTCAACCACTGCGCCACCAGGGAAGCCCTCTTCTTGCTTTTTAAAATTGTAGATTCACATGCAGTTTTAAGAAAGACTACAAAGGAATCGCTGGCACAATTTGCCCAGATTCCTCCAACAGTAACATTTTGCAAAACTATAGTATGATATCACAACCAGGATATTGATATTGATATTGATACCACTGTTTTATTCAGATTTCCCATTATACATGTACTCATTTGTGTGTGTGTGTATTAAGTCCTAAACAATTTTATCACTTGTGTACATTCTGACACAGTTAAGATAATGAACAGTTCCAACATCACAAGGATCCCTCATGTTGCCCTTTTGCAATGTTCTTTTAATGTTTGGGGGAGAGTAAATTTTTAGGTCTTTCACGGACAGCCATATTTCCTAAGCACTGTGACTATAATGCCTAACAGATGACCTGCTATCAAAGTAGGGTTGTGGTCATGTGCATAGGGGTGGATGTGATATAAGCAGATTCCAAAGGAATCAATTTCATAAACTTAATATAGTACAGTCGTAAAGGGTTCTGACCCTGAAATTGAACTGCCTGGGTTCAATAATCCCAACACCAATATTTTGTAATAGTGTGACTTTGTACCAGTTACTTAAGCTCTCTGAAGTCTTAGTTTCCTCAGCTGAGAAGGACTGATCATAATACCTAGCATGAGGTGGTCGCAAGTTTGAATGAGGTAATCTGCTTAGATCCAAGTGGGGCATGAAGTAGTTGCTCAATGTGTTAGATAATATTTGTGTTAGATCTGCTTGGGGAAAGAGGTAAAAATAGAGGATTCAGAAGTGTCATAGGAGGGATTCAACAAGTCTGATGAAAATCAAAAAACAGGGCAGGAGAATTCTCAGCAAAGTTGTAAGGAAAAAGAAAATTGGATAGAGTCTGACAGCCCCAGAGAAGAGTATTGCTAGCTCCAAATAGCCCTCACTCTGTGCATGGGAAGAACTGGCCTGACACTGGGACAAAGAGCACATTACAAACTTGCCCTGATGCTATTAAATCTCTGGGAGTGGGAGTACATCATCTGGTACCCTGAGAGAGCAGCTCAGGGTAAAGAAGGGGACCCTGCTGAAGTTCGTATTAATGCTGCAGCAGGAACTGTTCTGAAGGGATCCCTCAATAAAACTGAAAATGGATGGGGCCATAGCCAGAGCTCATTTTGCAGACATGACAGGATTGGTAGAGTTTTAGGATTGCCAACAGGTTCTGAGTGAAACGCTGAAGTCTATTGAAACCTGATTAACGGCTACTCCGGGGACTGAAATAAGCCACCTGACTGACTGGTGGAGAAAAACCCCTTTTTCCATCAGCCTGGCGCTCTATATCAGATGGGGCCTCGGAGAAGCTGAAAAATGAGTTAACAACTTTGAACCTGCTGTAAAACTCTTATCGAAGCATTTATGGAGCACCTTAGAAGGTGAATTTGCACAACCCTCTGTAGGTAATTCTATTGGTATGGTTTAATTCAATTGAATGAGTATTTATTAGATCTCTAGAAGATCTGAGTTCGAGGCCTGACTCTGCCACCAATCAGCTGTGCCACCTGGAAATTCCCTCGCCTGTACAGACCTCAGTTTCCTTAACCGGAAAGTGAAAGGATTGCCTGAGATGACCACTGAGGCTCCTTCAAGCTCTGAGAATGGAATGGTGTTGTAAATGCCATCCTCGGCACTGTGCTTGGCACCAAGGATGTCTCAGAGGACATCTAAGATACATCTAAATAAGATAATGGAAATTGTACATTTCAATCATTTTACTAGTAAATTAACGTGTTTATTGACAAATTAACGTGTCAAATACACAAGGTACAACTATTTGTTTAACCTCTCTTGGAGGTAATGTTCTAGTCGAAATTGAAGCTTTTCATAAATGTGAGACCTGAGAAAAATGACCCTGTGGGAGCTACAAAATGTGAGATGTACAAAGGACTGTAAGACATGACCCCCTACTCTCAAGCCATTTTCGGACTCACTAGGAGGACAAAATATATACACCTGGGACAGAGAGCAGTCTAAGGTGTGAGTTCATTTAGTGTCAGATGAACATCCGGGGAATGAGGACGAGAGCTGTTCACTGATGGGAGAGTCGTCCTGGACCAGTGCTATCTGCGACCACTCTTGGAGGAGGAGGGGCTTGGCCTGGGCCCTGGGCAAGAGGTATTTTTAATATACTTTTAGTTGTTCACTTCTGATTATGAAAATAATGCAGGTGTTTTAAAAGTCTTTATGTTGTAAATAATGAAAAACTCAACCTAAATTTACTTGAAGAATTAACAGAATTTATTTACTCGTCTGTGATTAAAGTCGAGAGATATAGGGTGTGTTTTGACCCAGAGAGTCAATAGTGTCACTAGGGACAAGATTGCCTTCTTTCTCAGCTCTGCCTTCCAAGGTATCCACTTCATCCTAAGGCTTGTGGTTAAAGATGGCTGTCAATGCTCCTAAGACAGGTGCTTCCTCATTCACAGCAAGTGACAGAGTGCCCTCCACTGTCCCAGGATTCCAAGCAAAGGTCCAGACACTCACTCTGCTTGAAATGGCTCAGGTCATTTGCCCACCCCGAAACCACCCCTGGGGCCACCAGGACCCAAACAAGCTGACTGGACCTGTCTCAGGTACAAACTCTGCCCTGGGCATAGTGGTAGGGGTAGGGAACACAGATCTGGTGTCTCTGGGCCACATGGATCCCCATATGGAAATTAGGCACAGCTGGGATGGAGACAAGGCTGCTGCAATCATATGGGTCCTTTATAATATGTTAATGGTAGAAATTTTAGGAAGTGCAGAGAATTGAAAAGAAAAGAAAAATCTTGTATAACCCCAACACTCAGAGGTACTAAGCATTGATATTGTAACAGATTTCCTCCCCGTCTTTTTTCTGAAAGAGTTAACCCTGTGCTAAATATTCTACATGAATCATGTCATTTACCTTTAACCTCACAACCCAAGAGGTAGGCATTATTATTATCTCCATTTTGCAGATGAAAAAAGCAGGCTTGAAGGAAGGAGTTACATAATTTGTTCAAGGTCACACATCTAGTACTCGTTGAGTTTGTTTGAACTCAGCTTGTCTCTCTCTGGAACTCAAGCTTTTAATCATTATGTTGTCTTCTTTTATATGGAATTGGTATCACAGCATATGTGTAGTTTTTGTTATGATTTTCTTCACTTACTGTTACATCATGAGCTGTTATAGTCCTTCAGAGGTCATTTTTAACTAGTGACTTAGATCAGGTTTCCTAGGATGCAGACACTGAGATGGAGGTTTGTGTGTAGGAAGTTTATTGGGCAGCATACCTTTGCGGGAGTGAGGGAAGCAGCACTGGCAGAAGGAGAAGATAAAAGCCGCAGCCAATGCTATGGAGCTTCGCAGCTGGGATGGCCCTTCTGAGTTGTCCCATCTGGAGGCAAAGGGACTGGGCCTTTATACCCAGTAACCACCAGGAGGCGTATCATTGGGTGGGGCGGTTCTCTTGGGCTGAGGGCAATTCCTGGAGAGGGACTCAGCAGCTGGGACAAAAGGGGATCTACACAGCGCACCTCAGCATTTACTAGAGCAGGAAGTTTAGAGGGGAGAGAGCGTTCTTAGGAAGATACGGGAATCATCTGACTTCTCCTTACAATACAAATGCTAGAAATATTTTTTCCAGCCAACGTTTCAAATATTTCCTCTTCCCAAAAACTTAGGATGTGACTTCCTATTTCATATTAAAAAGAGGGCAGTGTTGTGGAGTAGGAAGTGCCCTAGGCATAGAGACAGGAGATCTGAGTATGAATCCTGGCTCCATCATTTACTAGCAGTGTGAACTTGAACATATGTTTTAACCTCTCTACACCTCATTTTCATCAGCGGGAGCAGGGTTTGTCAACTTCAGCACTACCGACATTTGGGGCACGATAATTCTTTGTTTGGAGGGGGGACTTTCCATTGTAGCATCATAGGATGTTTAGCAGCATTGCAGGCCCCTACTCACTGGAGGCCAGTAGCACCCCCCCATCCCAACCCCAGTTGTTACCATCAGAAACGTCCCTAGACATTGGCAAATATCTCCTGGGGGTGGGGTGAAAACTCCCTTTATTTTTAAAAAAAATTTTATTGGAGTATAGTTGATTTACAATGTTGTGCTACTTTCAGGTGTACAGCAAAGTGAATGAGTTATATATATATATATACATATATATATATATATATCCATTCTTTCCTTTTTTTTAACATCTTTATTGGAGTATGATTGCTTTACAATGGTGTGTTAGTTTCTGCTGTATAACAAAGTGAATCAGTTATACATATATATATATATCCCCATATCCCCTCCTTCTGGAGCCTCCCTCCCACCCTCCCTATCCCACCCCTCTAGGTGGTCACAGAGCACCCAGCTGATCTCCCTGTGCTATGCGGCTGCTTCCCACTAGCTA
>RJWK010046227.1:0-17719 GCA_004363435.1 Platanista minor | reverse complement strand
GCCATCCTCGTCCTTGTGTCCCAAGCCCTGGCACATAGTAGAGCTTGGTGACATTGGCACCTTTGTTCTCCATCGTTAAGTTAAGCATCAGCATGTGGCCCCATCCATCGTATAATCACCGTGGCTCCCTTCATGGGTCCTGATTTATACCCACCCCCTCCCCTCACCCTTAAACTTGGTTTTAAAGGCTTATTGCTTCCCAGAAGTGTGTCGTTATGGGGTCCCTTCCTCAGTGTCTGTCTGTCTGACTCCCGCACTAGACGTCCATCCCGCAGGGCGGATACCTCGTCTGCTTGTGCGCTGCTGTGCCCCGGCACCCAGGAAGGTGCCCGGCGTCTGGTGGGAGAGCAGTCAGTAGGTGCTGAGCGAATCCATAGGCAAAAGCAGCATTTCCTCCATGCCAGGCCCTGCACTAAGCACTTTGGGTCCTCTGTATGTGAGGCTTACAGCTCCTGGGGAAGTCACTGTCTGTCCTCTCCTAGCCC
This sequence comes from Platanista minor, assembly GCA_004363435.1. Taxonomy (NCBI): domain Eukaryota; kingdom Metazoa; phylum Chordata; class Mammalia; order Artiodactyla; family Platanistidae; genus Platanista; species Platanista minor. The sequence goes on along the minus strand of RJWK010046227.1, from coordinate 17,234 downwards.
TGTGACTGGGCAAGCCACCAGCCTTCTCCGAGGCTGTTTCTGCATCTGTAAAATAGGCAGAAGGCCTTTGTGAGAGTTCAGTGAGAAGGCGCCCGAGTCACCATTACTCTGACCCTCGTCCTAATTCAGCAACGCAAGGTGAAGTGGATGGTCTCTAACTCAGCCCCGAGCACCAGCTGGATGCCAGCCACTGATCTGGGGCGACCAAGATGGGCCCAATACATACCGCTTCCCCAGAAGCTCCCGGGCTGCTAGGAGGACAGGTGGGGCTCTTTGGGGGTCGCTGAGATGTCACAGTAAGAGAAGTGGGCCCTGGGTGCAGAATGTTCTGGAGCACAGCGAGGGGAGGCTTTGCAGAGATAGCGTGCCCTGGTCGGAAGGGAGAGAGGGCTGCCCCTGCCTGCCCCCAGTGTCCCCTGGGTGCCCGGGCCTGGGTTCCGGGGTGGAGAGCATCCCAGACAGACTGTCCCCAGCAGGCCCTGCCTTGTAGGGGGCTGCTGTCCAGGGTCCTGCCGTCCCTCACACAAACGAGGCCTCGCAGCTAGGACGAGGGAGCCAGTAGTTGCAGCAAATAGATCGGATCGGGGGGCCAAGAAGCTGTGCACGCCTATGCTGATTTCACACCCCGCCGAGTCCTGTGTCGTCAGGCGGATGGATCCCCACGGAGCTCATCTCCCGAGCCTCCTTTTGCCCTTTTTTGTTCCTTTTCTTACCTGTATCACATAACACGGTCCCCTCCCTGGTCCCCGAGCTGTTCCTTTTCACCTGCTCCTCCCCCACGCCCGCCCCTCTGCACAGGGTTCCTGAAGCTTCCCTAGCTCCCCATCCCCACTGCCCGGGACTCAGCCGGGCCCCCAAGCCCTGGATTTTCTCAGGCTCCTGCAGGGAGGCGAGCAGGAGGGGAGTGGACAGAGAGGGGTTTTTTGTTAACCCAGCCCCCTCCCCTTCTTTTCGGCAAAGCCCTCCATTCCCTGTACCGTTCTCGAGGGAGGGGGACAGTGTGTTTTATCACCCCACAACCAAGACCCTCACCTCCAGATAAAGGGCTCCAAGTCGGGGGAGGTCCAGAAAAGCTGCTTGCAACTGATAACAGTCTCTGCTGTCAGCCTTCCATGCAGAGAGCCGGCAGGGGGAGGGAGAGACCGTAAACTCTGCGGCCTGATTATAATAAAGCCCCACGTGGTGATGCGTGACTGGATTTTATTGTGCCAACTACAGATGGGCGCGTATTCCCCCCTGCCTCTCCCAGCCCCCTCCAGCCCACCTTGCTTTCTGAGCCTTCCCCGCACCCTCACCCGCCCCCCGCATACCCGCCCCCGCCCCCATCCTGCTCTTCCCACTTTTCCTGGTTCCTGGTGATGTCGTTGGCAAACATCTGTTCGTTTTGTGATACCTCCTTTTTCCTTCCTAGTCTTCCTGTCGTCACCCCACTTGAGGCCAGGGGCAGAAGCGCTTTACTTTCTTTTTTTTTTAATTTATTTATTTTCTTTATTTTATCTTTGGCTGCATTGGGTCTTCGTTGCTGCGCGCGGGCTTTCTCTAGTTGCGGCGAGCGGGGGCTACTCTTCGTTGCGGTGTATGGGCTTCTCATTGCGGTGGCTTCTCTTGTTGAGGAGCACGGACGGGCTCTAGGCGCATGGGCTTCAGTAGTTGTGGCACGTAGGCTCAGTAGTTGTGGCTCACGGGCTCTAGAGCACAGGCTCAGTAGCTGTGGAGCACGGGCTTAGTTGCTCCGCAGCATGTGGGATCTTCCCGGACCAGGGCTCGAACCCGTGTCCCCTGCATTGGCAGGCGGATTCTTAACCGCTGTGCCACCAGGGAAGCCTGGCAGAAAAGCACTTTTAACAGTGACCTTTGGCTTCGTCCTTGGCCACTTCCACACCTCTCTGGACATGGGCATGGGTCATAGCAGGGCCTGGCCACTTGAGCGGGGCAGAAGCTCTTCCCAGGGATGTGGCCGACAGAGACACAGTCCCCTGCACTCAGACCTGCAGCCCTGGCTGTTCTTCTCAAAAGCCTGCAGCCGGCTGGCCTGCCTCTTCCAGCAATGGGCCTGCGGAGGTAGGGATTCCTGACATTTTCCCCTGGCCCTCACACTGTTTTATCTGGGTTTCTGTGCGTTAATTCTCATAATTGTCTTGCAAGTGGACCCTGTGATTGTCTTTCTCCTTTTTTGAATGGAAACAAGGAAGCATAGGGAGATTGAGTGACTTATGCAGAGTCACATATCTGGAAAGAGCTGGGCTGTGCCCAGAGCCACCAGCTCCCAGGTCTGTGCTCTTAGCTGTGACCCCACAGCTCCTGTTGGTCACACTGAGTGCCATTTGTGTTGCAAATCATCATCCACCAATAATTGTGGAGCATCTGCTCTGGGCCCAGTGCTGGGGATGCAGAGGTTACCGAGTCAGATGTGATCCCGTCCTCAGAGAGCTCCCCCTGTAGTTGGGGGACACAGAGGAGTGAACCGATAAGGTGATTTCAGAAAGGGGTAAGGCCTCTGAAGGAAGGGTACCCAGGGGACTCTGATGGCAGGTGGCCAGGCCTGTGCTGGGGACAGCTGCACAGGAGGAGCTCTGAGGGGAGGATGTTTGAGCTGAGACCTGACAAGAAGCCAGGCCTGGGAAAACGGGATGAGCAGAACAGGCAGAGGAGACAGGTGGCAAGTGCAAAGGCCCTGTGGCAGGGATGAGTTTTGGCAGGCTCAAAGGTCAGAATAGAGGCTGGTGCAGCTGGAATGGAGAAGGCAAGGAGACAGAATGGGAGAAGCTGGCAGGCCAGGGACAGGTGCCGACGGGAGACCAGTGAGGAGAACATCCGGTCATCCAGACAAGAAGCAATGGTGCCCTGGACTGGGGACCCAGCGTGCGGATGGAGTAGCAGACATTCGAATTTCCAAAGAAGCCAGCAGAGAAAGGGGTGTGTGTGTGTGTGTGTGTGTGTGTGTGTGTGTGTGTGTGTGTGTGTAGCTCCATTTTCCATGTGACGATGCTAAGGCAGCGTGGGTAAGCCAGTCACCTAGGGCACACAGCTAGTGAGTGCCATCACCAGGACCCTGACCCAGACCACTCTCATTTCTAAGGCTGTGCGCTTTCATAGCTCTGCGCTGCCTCCTGACTGCAGTCTGTGGACCCCCTTCTTGTTTTCTTCAGGCCCCCTTTTTTCAACAGGTCTCGAGACTGGGATGCCCTTGTCTTGTTAGGTCTTCCAGCATCCCAGGGGGAGTCGCAGATAGGGGGAGGTGGTGGCTGGGTACACAAAGGTTTGAAGAAACAACGGACATCTCTGTGCAGTTGGAGCAAAGCCAGGCTGCATTTAATCGTGTCTTTTATTTCAAGCTGGATGTTCTCCCGGATGTTGGGGGTCAGGGGCGTTGGCTGACTTAATAGAAGTGGGAGGAGCCAGGCCAGCTGCACACCCGGGTAGATGATAGTTCCTAGCCGTCCTCGCAGTCCCCTCTTGTTCCCCCTGGGCTGGGACTGAGGGCAGCTCACCCACCGGGGAAGGGATCTGTCTGTTGCTGGGGTGCCAACCCTGACTGCAAGCTCATCTCAGCTCTGTCACGAAATCCAAACATCACACTTCCTGGGCGGGGGCCTGTGACCTTTGAAATAAGTGCTTTGCAGCAGACCAGCCCTTGCTCCTGGGGCAGGGAGGCAGGAAGGAGTGGACTCTGGCCCTCCTCACAGCCCCTGAGCTCCCTGGAGCTGTTGTCCTTGTGAGGCTTCAAATCCCTGGAATGCCACGCTGGGAACTGGCTGGATTCCAGGCCCTAGGGAGAGGCAGAGGGTAGGGTCGTTGGGCTTTGCCAGGCTGGAAGTGGGGAGCAGACCACAAAGGCCCATAAGCTGGTTTAAATCAATCTGTTGACCACTGCCCAGTACAGAAGCCACATGCTGCTGAGTTAGTTGCCAAGAGTTTTAAAATCTGGGTTTTCCCATGAAAAGCTGGATTTTCAGCTTCTCGTGAAAGCTCTGAACACCTGACCACACTTGGGTTGATCTGCCCCCGTGACAGCAATTGGCCGGTGCCGCGAACGGGCTGCCCCTTAAACCGGCACGGCGCTCTTCCAGTCAGCATCATCCCCACCATTCTTTTCTCTACAAAAAAATTTTTTCAGTCTTCCATGAACCTGTCCCCAACATGAAGATGCCTGAGGTTTAGAGTTCAGATGCAGCGAACTCCAGAACTTTCCATGGACCACCGGTTTACTGTGATGCAGCTGCTGTGGTCGGCGGTGAGATAGCATCCTCGCAGGCCTAGCCCAGTCCCCGCATGCAGTGGGGCATCTGATTGGCATCCCTTCCTCTCTCCTTTTGTCTCCGAGATGTCAGACGTGAGGCGAGCCAGTGGGGTGGGTGTCCTTCACAGCTGAGGGGCATGGTCTTCCTTTCCATTGAAGTTCTCATTCAGAACCTGGAGTCTTAGCCTGTCTGGTTAGCTTTGCTTCCCCATCATCAGTAATATTTTTTCTACCCTGCTTTGCTTTGAAAGTTGGGTTTTGAGGACAAATGGCCACACCACGGAGTCCCCTGTTGGGTAAATTGCATTAGTTTCTTGGGTGGGGGAAGGAGCCTTTACGTAGATTTCTTCTTTTCTGTTCTGGAGCGAGAGTCTGGATTCTGGGTTCACCTCCCAGGGAGTGTGAAGGGTGAAGGCTGACCGTTCAACTGATGTGAAACGGGCAACATCCTCACCGTCGCTCTTTCCATTAGGGCTTGAAAAGGTGGTTTTATGACAAAGGGGTTGAAGTTCAGTTAGGACTGGCCGGCAGTAAGCTTGCATCAGAAAGGGCCGGAGCGATGGAGAGGGCTCTCGTGCTCGGCGTGAGAGCGTGGGGGACGGGTTTGAAGCCCCAGAAGCTCCCTTGGCCTTGAACTACTTGCATGCAAGTGGGCACGAGAGAATGGAGCGTCCCCGTCGGCTCCAGGTTGGCGCGTGCAGGGCTCAGACCTGAGGGGAGGGACGGGGCCGCGTGCTCAGAACCATGAGGGTGGGAGCCGCGTGCTCAGAACCATGAGGGTGGGAGCAGGCGGGGATCTTGGAGAATAGCTGAGATGGGGTTTGATTTCCCCGGGGGGTACGGGAGGAGCTTCCGGAGCTTGAACGTGGGGGAAAAGATGGTTGTCCCCAGGCCCCAATCATGTGAAAAACTGGGGAGGATGACCCAAACGGAACACGTTTTTCCAGCAGCAGAACTTCTCAAGAGGTCACCGCGCCACCTCCGACCTCGTGAGGCTTCCGGCACCCTCGGGTGACATCCACGTTCTCCACCAGGGCTCCATCCTGAGCTGCAGCCACACGCCCGCCCTGCTAACTCACAACCTCACCATTGCCCTTTCCTCTCCTCCTGCAATGCTGTTCCTTCAGAGTAGGCGTGTCACAGGGGTGGGAGTGACTGGATGGAGCCCTTTGTAATCACAGTCTCCAGAATAACCAGGAGCGTGTTATTTTCTCTTCTTGCGTTATGTGTCTCGTAAGCTCTGGGTACAGAACGAGATTGGGGTCACATCGTATGTTGTTTGGCACCTTCATCTTTCTCTTAATTTTTCTGTCACGAGCATCGTTCCACGTCTTTAAACATTCTTCGGAAACATCATCTTTAACTACATGTTAGTCTAGCCTTTGGTGGCAGTATAACTCTCCAGATCTGTCTTGTTTGTGAATATAGTGGGTTTTTGTTGTTTTTTTTTCAGTTTTTCGCTATTATGTGAAACTCTGAATTGAATATATTTTGTGTAGCTGAAAACATACTCTTATGTGTATGCTTCCTGAAGTTAACGTACATTGGGGATTTTTAAATGAACGTAACATCTCTTAGGTTCAAGGGGTATTTAGAACCTTCTGAGTTTTGCTCCCATTCTGTAATTTTTGTAGTTTTAAGTTGCATTTTATTTTGACAGTTAGCTAAGTGCTGATTTTTGAGGAAAAAGAACACGTCACTCATGTTTGCAGTTCACAGTAATTTATTTTGAGGTTCAAATTATATGGGTTATATAATGTGGGTCAGTCTAAGTTAAGGCTCCTGGGTTTTGGTCTGTGCATCATATTCTTTTCTCTTTAAAACAGAGGCAGGAAGCATGGCAGTCTCTCCCCTCCCTCAGCCCACCCCCCAAGAGTTGCTAAAACCCAGCACAAGCTGTCCCTTCCAGATGCTGCCCACTCGGAGACAGAACCCCCTGGGTCTGGCAGGTTCTGTGCTTTAGGTCCCGGGGCTTAGGCAGATAAGACATCATTTAACAGATTTGTCTTGGTGGGGGGTGGGGGTGGGCCCATGCAGGCGGCGAGACCCCAGAAGGTGAAAAGCTGACAGAGGGAGCAGCACACGACACTTCAGCAAAGATGGAGGAGGAGGAGGAGGAGGAGGAGGAGAGCCTTCCCGGGTGCACGCTGTTTATCAAAAATCTCCACTTCGACACAACCGAGGAGACGCTGAAGGGGGTGAGTGACCGCTCGGCCCGGAGGGAGCAGGCGAGGGTGGGTGGGGCGGGAGACCCAGTCTGCTGATGTGGTCGCTGTGTTTCTCCTGCCTGGACGAGTGACTCGTGGCAGCGTGTAGATTAACAGCCAATAGCCACTGCGTTGACACCTCCACCGAGCTGTCCAGTAGACATCTCACCCAGAGATCGGAGCCCTGGCCAGACCAGTCTGGGGGCTGGCAGGGGCGCCTGCATGCACTTGAAGGGGACCTGTTGGGATGCTGTGTGAGAGCTGTAGTCAGAAGACAAAGCCCCCTCCCCAGATGGTGTCTGCGAGGGTAACCACCCAAAAGTAAACGCCCGCGCACCCTCCTGGCCTGGTGGGAACGTGCAGAAGACACAGCACTGAGTGAACCTGGAGGAGGGGCAGTCCTGCCTGGAGTCCCTGGTGGGCTGAGAGTTTTGCATTCATAGAAAGGGGGCGGAGGGGGAAAGGATGGGGGACTCCAAGTACGCGTTGGGAAAAGGCCAAATGATAGGCGCTGGGGGGCTTCTAGAAGGAATTGGGCCAGAGATCTGGAAATGAGGATTCTAGTGCCAAAGGACTGGGGTCTGCGAGCTCCCCACGGGACTGGGAAGTGTCCGTGGGGAGAGTCTTCATTTCCGTAAACTGGGTTTGGCACAGAATAAATGCTCGATGCCTTTTTGTTTGTTTGTTTTTAACGCATGAATTGGTGACTAGCAGCCTGACAGCCGTGAACTGGTTCTGGAAAGGAAGAAGCCTGTAAGGATTGAACTGATTGGTTTCTGCAGATTCTTCTGAGCTCTGAAATCCTAGAGGTGGCTTCAAGACCAGAGACGGGGTCCACTGAGTCCTGGAGGCAGGAAGGTGGTGGCCGGGAAGGAGGCCAGCCTGCACTGGCCGGGAAAGCCCAGGGTGTTAAGGTGAAGCAGGAGGTCAGAGCCTGCACGCTGGGACCCTCTGACTAAGTCTCCGATGTGACTGTCACTTGCCAGTTAGAAAAGCCGCCGCGGCAGCAGAGGTGCCTGGCAAAAGCAGCAGCATTTTAAGGGCAGAGGTCTGCCCTCTGGGGCAGTGGGAAACCCACCTTTGGGCTTTTCCTGGGCTACTTTCTGAATCCGTTTTGGTCCGGTTTGAGTTTTTTTTTACTAACAGGCACACACTAGTAGTGTCCAAAGGCTAGATAGCTTTGAAGAGGTCGAACCAGCTTGCGGAGGGTTTGTTTTTTATTTCTGCTGTGCTGGCCCCCCTGTATCTGGTATGGGGATGTCGTCAACGGGAACCATTTTTTTTCTGGAAGATGTGCCCAAGCTTCAGCCTATGAGCTTCCTTGGAATTAAAGACTCTGGAGCTGAAAGGTACAGCCAAAATGATCTAGTCCAGGTTCTTCATACTACAGATGTGGAGACTGAGGTTCAGAGAGGTCAGTTCACTGACCTAGGGTCACACAGCCCATTCAAGGCACGGGGGGGAGCAGTGTCCAGCTCACAGGGCTCCTGTTAACAGCATCCTGAGTGGAGAGTTGTGCTTAAGGGTCAGTCTGCCTGGACTTGGGTCCCAGCCTCACTTCTTACTAACAGTGTGACCCTGGGCTGGTCCTTTAGCCTTTCTGTGCCTCAGTTTCCCCCATTTGTAAAAAGGAGGTGTTAATAGAATCTTCTGTGGAGCTGTTTGGAAGATCGGATTAGAATGAATGAGATAATTCAAGTAAAGTGTTTGACAGTCGGAATAAGAGAGTCAGTGAACGCCAGCTGCGTGCGGTTCTTGTTTGCTGGTCCGGACCCCCCCTCCCCTCTGCTTCCCCTTCACTCAGTCGGTGAACAGTGACCAGCACCTGCCTCTCCCTGGGCCCTGTGTGTGCTATGGAAGACACCACAGTGAACCGGAAGGACAGGAGTTCTCACTGGTCAGTTCTCAAATTCTAGCCAAATTCTAGCAAGAGAGACAAAAAAAGTAAAGGGAAAAATAGAGCAGAATGTGATTTTTGAAAGTTTTAAACATTAATTGGCGTTAGGTGGAGGGGCAGTGAGAGGGTCAGGACTGGGGTCAGTGGACTCCAAGCTTCTAAATGTAGGCCCAGCTTCACCACGGCATGATCCCCCGTGATTCCCTGGACTGTTCAGTGTCCCAGGTCCTTCTTGGACACTGGGAGCCAGGACCCAGCCCAGCGGCCCTTACGGGGAACCCTAAGAGGCCGTCCAAGCTACTTAAGGTAGGCCATGATCCAGTGCCTCCAGATACTTTTGGGACCCCCCGAGATGATATTAGGGCAAATTTGGGGAGCCAAGTGTCTGACCAGGGCCCCCACCTGCACAGTGTTTAGAACCTGGGCTCTGGCGCCTGGATCCAAATATCAGCTCCCGGGCTTCCCAGCTCTGTGACCCTGGGTACATCTCTAACCCCTCGGAGCCTCAGTGTTGTCATCTGAAAACTGGGGGTAGTAACACCTACCTGTTGGAATCACTGCGAGGGCTGGACGCGCTCATGCAGGCAGAGGGCCTGGGCCAGGGCCCGGCCACGGAAGCGTATCCCGGGGTTAGCTCTGCTCTTACTTTTGCTCTCTCCCTGCCTGCGGTTGCCTGGTCCCCTCTGTCTTTGAAGACACGCCTACACAGGCGTGCGGGATTAGCCCAGAAATTCTGATAATACATGTCGATGTTCTCTTCCAGGTGTTTTCCAAAGCGGGTGTGGTGAAGAGCTGCTCCATTTCCAAGAAAAAGAACAAAGCAGGTATATTTCACAGGCGATCTCAGCCAGAAAGGGACAATTCTGAAAGAAACAGTGTCACTCTGGGTAGGGGTCAGGGTACCTCTCTCTTGCTTATTCTGAGGGTCTTCTTTCATTCTGAAGCACTGGCAGCCCCACCCCCTCTCGTTTGGCTCGTCTAAAATGGCCCTCCTTTCTGGGTCCCTGGAGACTCCTGGTTTCCAGTGGGAGCAGCCATGCATGTCAGATTCTTCTGAATCTAGACCCTTTGCCACCCTGGACTGTCGGGTGGTTTCAGAGCAGTGCGATTAGAGGGCTGGCAGCCTTGACACTGTTCGGTGGCAGAAGCCTCTCCCTGCTCCCAGCATCTCTGTGCTCTGGAAATCTCCCAGGGGAGAGCAAGAACAGACCCGTCTTGGGCTTTCCCTCATCCCTTCCAAGAGAAATGACCCAGATGTAGAACATCCGCAACACTCCACTGCGTCATCAGCCACGCACCTCACTGGCCCCCCTGGGTGCCTGGGCCACACAGACCCCACCCTCATCTCTCCTGTCAGCCTCAGGCATTGCCACGAGTCCCTTGGCATATTTCTGTTTCTTCTCTAGCCCTGGCTTCCTGCAGGTGATAGACAGGCCATTGTTCCTTGCTGTCTCACTGCTGCGCGGTCCCCATCCCTTCAATTTGGCAGGATTTGTAGGGATGCCACGTGGGCTGTCCCATGGCTGTGTCCTGAGAGACTAATGAGCTAGTGGCTACAGCACAGAGCGACAAGGGGTCTGGTAGAGGGGGCCCTGGTTGGACAGGAGCCCAGGCCAGGGGTCTCCACGTTAGACCGTGGCTTGGAGGGTAGGGAGGCAGAGCAGTCAGCTGGTGGGAGCGGGGTGTGGGTGACGGAGGCGGGAGAGGGCGTAGTAGCGGGTCAGGAATGTATTGAAGAGGCAGAAGATGCATCTAGAAAGGTGGGCTGATTCCAGATCACAGAATGGCTTTGTGCCAGGCAGAGGAGTCTGGGCTTTTTGCCCGAGGAGGCTTGGAGGGTCTGAAGCAGACGGCTGGCATAGAATTTGGAGAGTTCCTTGTATTCATTTGCTAGGGGCGCCATAATAAAGCACCACAAACTAGGTGGCTTCCACCACAGAAGCTTATTACCCCATAGTTCTGGGAGCCAGAAGTCCAGGATCAAGGTGTGGGCAAGGGTTGGTTCGCTCTGAGTGCTCATGAGGGAAGGATCTGTTCCAGCCTCTCTCCTTGGCCTGTACGTGATGGTGGCGCTTCATGTTCACGTGGCGCTCTCCTGTGTACACCTGTCCTGTGTTCAGGGTTCACCACCACCCCTTTTCTTTTTTATAAGGGCACCGATCACGTTGGATTAGCGCTTAACCTCGTGACCTTGTTTTTACCTTGGTTACCTCTGTAAAGGATCTGTCTCCAAATACGGTCACATTCTGAGATGTGAGGGTTAGGACTTTAACGCACACTGGGGGGCTGGGCACAGTTCAAACCATAACATCCCTGTTCACCAGGAACCGCACATGTAGTTTGGTCTACAAGGAAAGGCAGCTAAGCACCCGAGTGAACGACATGAAGGCTCATTTTGGGGGGGCTGGGGATGGAGTTCAGGAAAAGAGGTGACCCCTGAAGTCTGGGGGGTGAGACAGGCTGGCAGAGGGGTCGCCAGGTCCATCCAGGGCTGTCCCCGCAAGTTGTAGTGTCACCGTGCCCCTCTCTGCAATCAGATGCTCTGTGGAGCCTGCCTCTCGGCCCTCGGGAGCGCTCTTCAGCGTGCTTTAGAACAGTTATCTTTCAGTGTCGTGAGCAGCTCTTGAAAGCTACGCTGTCTTTTTTAAGAGCCTGTATTTGAGAGCCCTGCTCTCTGGGGCTCATCCATCACAGCTTGGGGGGAGTCTAGACGGTGTCCGTTAGCAGCGAGGGTCTCAGCAGGAGCCGGAAAGCACGCTCAGCTGGGGTTGTCAAGGAGATGTTTGTAGTGAAGGGGCCAAGTGCCCAGGTGTGGGCTGGGCTGAAGGGACCCAGGGGAAAGTCGAGGCAGTGGATCATGTGGGAGAGCGCCCCTCCCCTGCGGAGCCCGGAGGCCGTGGGGAGGGAGTGGTGTGACCAGAGCCACAGAAGGAAGGCCACCAGCAGAGCCAAGGGTGTGGGTTGGACACCGGCGCTGCCAGAACCACGCCAAAGCGGGGAGGCGATGGGCTGTGTGGAAAGAACCGGGGCCCCAGCTCTCCCTCCTCCACCCGCCTGTGTCAAATCGGAGCTTTCCATCGGGTAAGCCGAACAAGAAGCCAGAAGGCCGGGGAGCCCAAGTCGGGCTCCCTATGGACCTCAGCGTTCCAGGGCGGGAGGAGAGCAGAATGATCTGCACAGCCGTCAGGGAATCGGCAATGAACTTGACTCTCTGCAGTTGCCTTTAACACCATCTTAATGAGCTCTTTAAGTAGCCTGCGGGCACAGAGCCTCCAGCCTTGGCCCTCAGAACAGAGTTCTCCTGTAGCCACTGGAAAACAAATACTGAAAGTCACCACGGGGTGGCGCTACCCATCAGCCAGCAGTTCTGTCGGAACCTCCTTCCTGTCGCCCGCAGAGCCATGTCTGGGCTGCTTGTGGAATGTCTTCCTGCTTTGGGCCCTCGTTTTATAACGCGTAGTTGTGAGTAGAAATTCAAACAAGCAGGGGCACAGCCTCACAAGCAGTGCAGACAACGATGAGGGCTGCTGGGTCAACAGTGGTGAGCTCTGAGCCTCATTTGGGCCCATCAGCCTCGAGCCGAGCCTCTTTGAGTTCAACTGCGAAAAACATAAGAGAGTAAAATTGCTTAGTGGGCATGAGCCGCGGGGGCGGAGGCACGCATCACATTTTGCATCAAAGAGCAAGGTGTAATTAGAGACCTGATTCCTGTGTGCCCCCAGTTATGCATACTCACGTTCAGGAAGCAAAGCTCTCTATAAATTGTGGAGGCACCCCTGGCTATCTGAACTCAGGCTACTCAACGACCCAGCAATAGGGAACCAGAGGAGTTCTAACGAGGTGGTCACGACCTCCCTGTCCCAACCTCGTGTCTGAGACCCAGGAGCCAGGTGTAACTGGGTGGTCAGAGGTACCTTGTAAAGAATAAGCCTTTGGCGTGCCTGACTTTGATGCATGTGCTCGTGTTATGCGTTACGTATGGAAGCAGGGGACTGCCCGGGTAGAGGTTTTGCCGCTTGTCGCGGCAATGGTCATCCCTCCCTCCCGAAGGCGGGATTCTATTATGAAGTTAATTATCACGTCGATCATCTGTTAATGAATAGTCAACTGGGCCCCAGGTGGCGGCTATATAACCTCGTTGGCTGATTCTTCAAGACGACTGGTAATAAATGGCCAGCCGGGAGCTGGGATCTTTTGGGGAACAAAGGGGGGCATGAAGAAATGGGAATGTCCAGGGGCCCCTTGGAGCCCTTGAACTTGGTCTGGTGCAGCTTCTTTGTCTTCCTCCCTGCCTGGTGCCCCAGTACGATTCCCACCTCTCTTTCAGGAGCATTGCTGTCCCTGGGGTTTGGATTCGTGGAATACAGGAAACCGGAGCAGGCCCAGAAAGCTCTCAGACAGCTCCAGGTAAGTGGGGATTCTCAGCCGAGGTCCACGGGGGCACGAGGCAGGTGGCGCGGTATCCCATCAGTCTTCTGAAATTGAGTGGGAATGCAGATTAGTCCACCTCTTCCCGGGCCCACTGCTTTCTCCAGTTCCCTAGGGGACCGTGGCCCACGGCCTTGAACCTTCCTCAGCTCCCCACAGCCACTACAGTGCATTCCTTCAGTCTGCAACCCTTGATCAAGAGCCTGGTTTGTGCCAGACCTCAGGGAGATGGGTGAAGCAGACCTCTGAAGAAATTCGCCAAGACCAGGTCATGAGAAGTGCTCGGATGCAGATAAAGCAGACGCTGTGGTGAGGGGAAGGCTACTTTAGATCACGTGATCAGGAGAGGCCCTCTCTGAGGACGTGACAGTTGAGCTGACACCTAATCGACAAGAAGGAGTCAGCTACGCAGAGATCTCGGAACAACGCGTGCAAAGGGTCTGGGGCAGGGACTCTGAGGCAGGAGTGAGCTTACTATGTTTGAGGAGTAGAAAGAGGCCAGTGTGGCAGGGACAGGGGACAGGGTGGGAGGTATGTGGAGCTGGATCTTGCAGACCTTTTATGGACTGTGGAATGCAACGTAGAGGCCGTGCGATCCCATCAGAGGGCTTGGAGCACTTTGGGGAAGGATCTGATTTCTGCTGTAGAACAGTCTCTCCAGCTGCTGTGTGGAGGGTGCATCATAGGAGGGCAGGCTGGAGACCGTTGAGTCCTCCAGGCACAGGTCAGGGTGGACGCAGTGAAAGTGGGGAGAAGGCGGCTGAACGCAGAGGTGTTTGGGACACAGACTTATGTCCTACTGAGAAAGGAGCAATGCCCTCCTGCTAGGTCGAAGTGCAGGGACAGATCAGGGCCCTGGGTGGCAGGAAGGGAGCTGAGGTTACAGCTCAGGAGCAGAACAGAGCCCCAAAGTGGGCCAGGCCTCAGCTTAAGACAGTGTCCTCTCAGCACCTTCCCTGACACCCCACGTCCCCAGGCCCTTCGGTGGCAGGAAGGGGACAAGGAACAATGCTTTCTCATGAGCCTCTTTTTTTCTAGAGGCCCGCTTGCTCCAGGGGGTCCAGGATCCCTTTTAAACCCTATTCAGAATGTCACGTGTCTCTATAGGCCATCCAGGTAGTGGCAACGTGAGATGGAGTTGACCAGGGTCAAGTTTACAAGCGAGCGCGTAGCAAGCTGCACGCCCTCCCAGCTCCCATTCTCTCTGAGACATGTGCTTGGGCCTGCACAGCTGGGCTGGATACCAGGTGAAAAGGGCACCCATACCGGCCCACCTCCCTGTGAAGCCTGGCTTTATAGGGACCCTCCAGGTGATGGAGTCTGTCCCAGTGGAGCTTGCTAGTCAGGCGAAAGGCCTTGGGGATTATAGGAAATGTAACTGGGCACTTAGCCGATATGATCGTTTTTGTAGAATTTTGGTGACCCTCCCCTTGGCCCAAAGCAACTCCAGGGAGGGCTGGATTGGGTTTGGGTGGGGTGATGGGGAGGGATGGCCTCTGGGGCCTCTGCTCTCACTTGGAAAGGCTCTCTGCTCTCCACCTCACATGCCCACGGGGCCAGGCTAGCTGTAAACTAGCAACAGGGCCAGCATCACCCAGAACAGAACCTGGGCACCTGCGCCCCTTCTAACGGGGCAGCCACTTCTTGGCCTCAGCCAGTTACTGCCTGATGGGCAGGCAGGAGGGCCCCAGCCATACCAGATCTTCTCTGGTTTTTTGTTTTGTTTGTTGTTTTTTCAAGAGACACTAGAAATCCAGCTTTGTCATTAGATGCCGTGTACTCATTTAACTGGATTTCAGCTCTGCACGCCCAGTGGTCTATCTTTCTCTTCCGTGTAATGCAGGAGCCTGTCTGATTCTACCTTGCACACATTTACAGAGTTATGTTCTGTGCCTGGCTTTGTGCTACATACGGGCATATTGCTGCAAAGAACTGTTTACACGAAGCTATGTGTGCTGTATTTTATGGGAGACTTAAAGGATTTCCAAGGGTAATTTTGCTAATACACCAGTTTTGCCTTAAGGGACCCATGTTAAGAGCCTAGCTTTAGATGCATCTCTGCTGTGATTTAGAATTATTTTTTTTAGCAGCATACAATCCAAACCAAACTCTCTGTAAGCCAGACCAAAGGGGCTCACTTTGCCCGAAAATGCTTATAAACAATGGAAAATTCTGTGCCCCTTGAATGGCTTAAAGGTCAAGGCCCACTCGTGGCTCCAGAGGACTTGGAGGGCTGGGTCTCCGTAACCACCAGCTGCTGCCCGGGCTCAGCGGGAACCACTTCCAGGAGAAGCCCTTCTCTGTCCTTGACTCCAGTGGGCTTGTCTCCTGGGAACAGTCAGTGCCCCCTCGAAGTTCCCTCTCCCCTCGCTCAGCCGAAGCCCACTCCGGTGAAGGACAGGGCTACGCGTGAGTGCTTCTAAGAGGACAGAGGGACAGGCTGTGTTGTCTCACCTCTCAGGGTCACGTCATGGACGGCCACAAGCTGGAAGTGAGGATCTCAGAACGAGCCACCAAGTGAGTCTCCCCTCCCCTCTCTTCCTTGGATTGAGTCCGTCCCTTTTGTGTTGGTGCCGGTGCCCTGGAGAGTGTCTCATGGTCTTTGAACATCCTCCCCGACCCAACCCCCCCCTCACCCTGGGACCCCTTCCTAATTAAGGAGGTGTCCCGCATGCCAGCTCCGATACCCATTTCCCTGGTAAACTGGAACCACGCCAGTCCCCAGAGTAAACGTGTTAGTACACATCTATTATAACAAAAGGAACACAGGTGGGAGAAGCAAGCAAAACCCACTTATCTTGGCCCTATAAATCAACCCAGGGAGACTTGCAATTTGCTGGAGCCTTGGACGAACCAGAAGCAGTGAGAAAACCTAGACGTCTCGCATTATGGGGCTTTCTTTCTTGGAGCTGGACAATGGCACCCAGAGATGGCCTCCACTTAATTTGAAAGAGATTCAGTAGATGTAAGAGATGGAGACAGACCACTGGACCCAATGACCAGTTTCCTAAAGTAGTGGAGGTCTCTTGGGAGTTTTAGTTTTGCCCCTACATCTTCACCCTTGCAAGTCCTAATTGAACTAATACACTGGAGGTGCTTTGAACAGTGCCCGGCACGTAACGCGTACCTGGGGTCAGCCTTTATCATTGTTGTCATTGTCAATCCCATCTGTCCGCCTCCGGTGATGAAGTGACCGCCTCTAACAATCCTTGGGCTGGTTTAAGATATTTATTTGATGGTTTTCAGCAAGTCGGTCATTTGTTGTGGTCGTCGAGCAGATTAGCTGCCAGTGAGCTGACCTGAAGCTGCCTCTATCTCTTCCTTCTCTCTCTTTTTTAATGCTACCTGTGAAACCAGCCTCGGCCACCTCTGGTGGTGTCCACCCATCCCAGTCCATTCCGTGCTGAGCATCCTTAGCCAGAAGAAGGCTTGGTGTGGGAGCCCCCAGAAGCTAACGGGGGTTCCTGAGCCATGAATTAAGGGGGGGGAGGGTGCTCCAAGCTTTGTGCCCTGCAGCTTTGGGTTCTAATCCAGGGGCTGTGTGACCTTGGGCGGGTGATTTTGCCCGTAAAGTAAAATGTGAAAACTGGAGGTTGTGCATGAAGCATCTAGCACATGCCCAGCACGTGATCACTCAGCCAGTGGTGCTGGTCTTTCTTCTCAGTCCCCTGACTCCAGGGAGTCAGGCTGAAGTCACCTTGCAGGCTCTCAATTCCTGGGCAGTGTTCATTTAGTCTTTCTTTCATTCAACAAAAAGTTACAGAAAGCCTACTGGGCACCAGACAGTCTTCCCAGGAGCTGGGGAGGGAGATTCCTCGTGGGGTTTACATTCTAGGGCAGCGCTATTTGATAGAAGTTTCTGCGATGATGAAAACATCCTATAATGTTCTACATCTGAACTGTCCAGCGTGATAGCCACTTGCCACACATGGCATTTGAGCTCTTGAAACGTGGCAACTACCACTGTGTTAATTATCTATCGCTACATAACCAAGTATCCCAAAACTTAACAGCTTGAAACAGCAAACATTTATTATCTCACAGTTCCTGAGGGTCAGGAATTCAGGAGCAGCTTAGCTGGGAAGTTCCGGAAGTCTTGGCATCTCTTATGAGGTTGCAGTCAAGACGTCGGCCAGGGCTGCAGTCTCATCTGAAGGCTCAACTGGGGCTGATGGAGTCACTTTCAAAATGGCACATTCACATGGCTGTTGGCAGGAGGCCACAGTTCCTCACCACGTTGGCCTCTCCCTAGGCTTGCAAAGTGTCCTTACAGCCTGGCAGCTGGTTTCCCCCAGAGCGAGTGATCCAAGAGAGAATAGGGAGGAAGCAGCAGTGTCTTTTATGACCTAGTCTCGGAGCACTCTTGGAGAGGAGTACACAAGGGACATGAATACCAAGAGGCAGAGACCATTGGGAACCATCTTGGTTGCTGGCTAGCTCAGCAACCGAGGAGTTGAATTTT
>RJWK010046226.1:0-11474 GCA_004363435.1 Platanista minor | reverse complement strand
TGCATACTAGATGCTACTTATTTATTATGCTTACTATCTAGTCTGCTCCCACCCTGAAATACAAACTTCACAGGAGCAAGGAGCTTCATGGATTTTGTTTGCGAATACTCCCAAGCACCTGGAAAAAAATATCTGGCACATCATAGGTGCTTAACAAATATGAATATATTTTTCACACAAAATTAATCTTAAAAGTGTGATTCAGTTATTTGATGTATCAGTCTTTCATTGCTGTCTAACAAAATGCCCCCAAAATGAATGGCTTAAAATAATCATCTATTTTGCTTAGGGATCTGCAATTTGGGCAGAGCTTGGTGGGTTCAACTCACTTTGCACATTGCAGCATCAGCTGAGGTGGCTTGACTAGGGGCAGGTTTCAAGTTGAAAGTGAACTATGGCTGCAAGTTAGCTCTTGCTGATGGCTGGGAGTTCAGCCAAGGGTGTGAGTTGGGGGAATTCAGTTCCTTTCCAGGTGGGCCTCTCCAAGGGCTCCTTGGGCTTCCTTATAGCTTGGTGGCTGCATTCCAAGAGCAAACATCCCATGACAACAGGGCAGAAGTGCATGCAGTTTTTATGACTTAGCCTTGGCTAACATGAAGTACCATGTTATGAAACATTACCTCAGCCATACTGCATTGGCTCCACCTTTTGGGATGGAGAGGTGACAAAGTTCTAGAAGAGCATGTGGGATAGGACACATTATTCCAGACATCTTTGGAAATACAATCTGGCACACAGGGTTAGTCCCAAAGCCTCGTTAGTTTGTGACAACTATATTGAAAGGGCACTTAAGAAGGACTTAAGCCAATCACAAGCCTTCAGGAACACAATAGGACAGACTGAGAGATGTTAAGGAAATTAGAGCTTATTATGCCAAACTCAAGTGGACAGAGCAAGGGACTTGGACTAAAAGCATGTTTAAATCCCAACTTCCCCATTACTGTGTACAACCTTGGGAAAGTCAAGGAACATCTCTGAGCCTCAGCTTCCCCATCTGTAAAATGGGAATATTAAATTTATCTTGCCTGCTTGACACTAATAATTGAATAGGCTCATGCTTGGATAAGTGTTCCCAAAACTACAAAACAGTTTGCTCTACACCTTCATGAAGACCAACAATGGTCTAATGGTCATTTGGATTTTTGTTCTGATGCAACAGACCACAGAGGAGGGAGCACTTACTGAGCTGTGGGTGTGGCGCCCTGGACTTCACTCATCAACTGTGCTATATTAAACAGCCATTTACCTTTTCTGAGTCTCAGTTTTGCCATGTGGAGGGATAAGGCCACCTGCCCTGCTTAACCCTGAGAATTATGGTAAGGACTTGATAGAGGTTAACTCAGAGGCTTATGGTAAGGTCTCAATAACATGGGTTATATCACTTTGTAGTAATCATATTATTATCTAAGCAGCCATAATTTTTTATTTTAGAAAAAAATACATTTTTGTGAATACAAAAGATTTTAATTCAATAAAAACTTCAGAAAAAATAACTAAGCATAAAGAAGAAAATAAAAATCACACAGAATCTCCCTCTTAGTTTCTCTCTATCATCTCTTTCTCCTCTTTTGAAAAAATAAATTTTTATAGTTTTATATTAAGTTCCCTTCAAAGAAGTAGTTTCCCACTTTTTTTTGGGGGGGGGGGCAATGATAAGCAATAAAGCAATAAACAGTTGCGACTTTTCATACCTCCTCTGACTGCCTCAAGACAAATCTCTACAACTGAAATTTCTGCTGGGACGAAATGAGAGAGTGACATGGACATATACACACTACCAAATGTAAAATAGATAGCTAGTGGGAAGCAGCCGCACAGCACAGGGAGATCAGCTCGGTGCTTTGTGACCACCTAGAGGGGTGGGTAGAGAGGGTGGGAGGGAGATGCAAGAGGGAAGAGATATGGGGATATATGTATATGTATCACTGATTCATTTTGTTATACAGCAGAAACTAACACACCATTGTAAAGCAATTATACACCAATAAAGATGTTAAAAAAAAAGAAAAAGAAATTTCTGGATCACTTTCAAGCCTTCAGAATCTTCGGCATAACTGGCCTTTAGAATATGCTGAACCAAATTCTCCTCCCTCTGGAAGTGCACACTTAGTCCTCTTTCCCTATAACCTAACCAGCATTCTTGCTTATCATTGCCAATCTGATTGGGAGAAATGATAGCCCATTTAAGAAAATCACTTTTTTTAAGTTTAAATGTTTCTAATACATTTATTCACCATACGTATTTCTTCTGTTGGGGTACCCAACTGTTTATATTGATTAATAAGAACTCATTAAGTATTAAGGATATGACATTTTATCTGAAATTTGCGCTGCACAATTTTCCCTCCTCCAATTTGTCATTTACATTTAAGGTGCCCCTAGAGGTCGTGTTTTAAAATATTTTATGTTCAAATCTATCAACATTTTCTTTATGGCTTCTGCCTTTGCTGTCATGCTTGCAATATTGTCTAGATTTTAAAGAGATGAGTTTTTATAAGTTTTTGTTGAATTCGTTTACTCATTCCTTCAACATACACTTACTGGATGTTTCCTACATGCCAGGCACTGTTGTAAGCACTGAAGCATCAACTAAAGCATAGATCTGAACTCAAAATGAAAACATTTATCACGGAAGGGTTTATAAACTGAAATAAGCAAAACCCCAAACACATTCCACTCTATTCAAAGATCAATTGCACAGAAGGCTCTGGCCCTGAGCAGAGATTATAGCGATGTCACCCGGAACTCCAATTCCTGGCTCTCAGAGAATTTTACAGTGAGTAGTACCTGTATAAGCATGATAATGCTAAGGAGAGAGCTTTAAGAACATCTGTGAATGAGAAGGTTTGAAATGACACTAAAGAAAGGATTAATAGTATTTGTTCCACATCAAGGAATAATCATCAATGATATAATTTTTCATTTCATTAGTGGGTTAAAGGCAGATATTATCTCTGCCCTAGGACCCTTTTTCGAATCTCTCTGAATCACAGAATCTTAGCAGGGGAAGAACTACCCTTCCTTCAAGGGTTTTCACTGCAAGAGGCCTATAAATAGCATTTCAGGCTCCCTGCCCTTGGCTGGACCTCATCAATTCAAGAAAAGTCACAGTGCCCTTACTTGCCACCCCTAAACTGAACAAGCCTTGGATTATTTATTTGTTACACTTCACTTCTTTCTATCCCATATTTTTCTTTTGAAGTGGAACATCATAAATCCATAGAAAACTCACCCCAAAATTAATGCCCTGCAAGAAATGTGAAGGACTTGAGCCCACAGTACTTGGGACATTCTAGCAAAGACAGTCCAGGACAGGGAGACACAGGCTTGTCTAGGTACAGACAAAGCACTGGGCCCTACCAGGAAAAGCCCCAAGCAGCCAGCCACCCAAGGAGACCTCACCCCTTTGTGTACTGAAACCAACTCATACCTGAAACGCAACCTGTGTGGCTTCGCTGCCTGAGTAAATGTCACCAGGAGACTGGAAACCACCTGCAGAGAGGGACAGGCTCTACTTTTGTTCACCATAACCCCAGTCCAGCGTGGAGTGAATGAATGGACAGAATGAAGCTTTCAGCTAGTCTGAATTCCTGGGGGTAGGGAGGCAGGGACCTTCACTCCTGATTTGTATGTGATAAGGGATCTTGCAATGATTAAATTGCTGTTATTTCTAACTCATATTATATCTTAGAATTAGGGACCAGCCATTCACTTTCGAGAGGAGAAAGCCAGCCTGAGGCCATTCAGCATATGCATGAGAGACAGGCAAATATTACATGGAGGAGACATGGGTGGAAAAGAAAAGGCCCTATAAATGGGACAGATTTCTGCCTATTTCACAATCTGGTCTATAGCCAGCCCTGACAATGGTTCCTGAAAGAATCCTTCCAAAGTTGTCTTTCTCACTCAAAACATTGTTGAAGGATTGCCTTCCGGAAGCCAGAAGGTTGAAATCAAAGTTTTGGCAGAGTTGGTTCTTTCTGGAGGATGGGAGGGAAAGTCCGTCCCATGCCTCTCTCCTAGTTTCTGGTGGTTTCTGGCAATCCTCGGCACTCCTTGGCTTGTAGATGCATCTCTCCAACACTTATCCTCAGATGGCCTTTCTCTCAAGCCTCTTCATATTCTTAGTAAGTGACTCCACTTGTATTTGACCTCCCACACCGACTGAATGGCAAATTCCTCCATGTATGACCCCAGTTTACCTGTCCCTTTGATACTCCTCAGTGTGACAACCCCACACCCTTCTATGGGTACCCACTCCTGAGTACACAGGGCACTCCCATCCTCCTGGGCTGGCTTGCTGACCTGGAACTGAGTTCTCCTGAGAAAAATGAGATTGCTTTCTCTTACCCAACTCTAACCCGAGGGCCATCTTTCCACAGCAAACGGTGACTCGTCATTTCTCTAGATTTGGTTTTTCCAAGAAGGTAGACACTAACAAGAAATTACTAAGTTATTTCACTCCTTTATTATAATAGATAATAAAGGTATGTATCTTTTATATTATATATTTATTTACATAGTATATCAGATACGAAGTTGCATGTTACAGTAACGAGGATATAAGAATTTCATTCTCACAGCCCATTTCACTCTTGAAACGATTCTGTGAGGTCAACAGGGAGCATTATTCTCACTTTTCAGATGAGGAAACTGGAGTCCCGGGGCACGTGACGAGTAGTACTGTGTCCTCCAAGGGAGGAAACAGTGGGAGCTGTAGGCGTGGGCAGGCAATTGGGGTGCATTGTCCACAGAGAATTTAAGAACAATAAAGAATATCAGTGATGAATACCCTCTCCCCCCTGATGCTGGGAACCCCAGCCTTGGGGTTTCAGGTCCAGTGCTTCTCCTTCTCCACCACAGCCCCTCAGAGGTCAGGGCAAGGTGATTTCAGATGCATCAGGAGGGACGGCATCCACACATTGAGCTCACAGTCAGGAGAAACTAAATCCTTTCTCAAGGGGCTGTGGAGCGTCAGCTTGGGGTGGGGAGGCAGCCACCAAAGGCATCAAACTATAGCAGGGAATTCTGAATTCTGGCGACAGCACTTCTCCATTCTGGGTTGCAAGATATTTCTGTGCAGCCTTGATTTAGTTTAAAATACAAACGATTGCATGTTCCATAATTCTTACTACCAGGTAAACCTCACTCCATCCTCCCCCTACTCCCGGTCTGCCAGCCCATCCTGCCACGCCTCACCTCTGCACTGATCTTCCCTCCAACCTACCATCTCAGCCCTCTTTCCAATCGCATCCCTTCCACTCACCCCACACTTTCAAATCATGGAAATGATTCCAACCCATCCATGTGGCTCTGTTTTTGTTCCTGGTTTCACAGGAAAAAAAAGAAATCCTCTTCAAATTTTAAGACAGAATATCAGCTCAATAAAATCTAACTGAACTCATCTTTTTTTTGGTACAAACACCCTGTTGATTTAAAGCAGAAGTTATTTGCTGGTGAATTGGGGTCCTGGGTTGAGGCCAGCATTTCTTCCCGCCTTGAGTTTTCAATTGCTCTGGGATGCAATGCACAGATTGGCCACACCGGGGCACTGTTGCTCTTGAAAGCCACAATGCTTCCCAGGCTGCATCTCCGACTAGGAAAAAACGCCAGGATCCGGGATTATGAAATTGACTTTTTATTTCTTTTAAATTAATAACCGTTGGTGTCCTGAATAACTGCTTAATCTTTTGCTTCCAGAGGTAAAGATCTGAAATCTGTTTGATGTCATTTATAGCACCTTCCAGAGGCAAATATTCGAAGGCCAAGGGAAACCTATGGTTATAGAGAAAAGACACTTGTAAAGGCTTTTCACGAGTTTCAGAGTGTTCCTGGAGGGAGGAGATATGGGAACATATGTATATGTATAATTGATTCACTTTGTTATAAAGCAGAAACTAACACCTTTGGAAAGCAATTATACTCCAATAAAGATGTAAAAAAAAAAAAAAAAAAACCTTAACATGCTAATTGTGGTGGTCCAAAAGATAAAAGGGAAAAAGTGAGGAGGCAGGAAAGAAAAGTTGTAGATTTACTAAGGGACAGTGGGAGGGGGCAGCAGAGTGAGCTGAAGCTCGCAGCTGTATTGCACCAGGCCTCGTAAATTATGCAGCAATGATGACTGGTTATTAAAGAAGTGTAATTAAGCCAGCGGTTTCAGTGGATCGGAGGCCCAGCTCCTTCAAAGTGTCTGCAGCAAACCCTGAGTCCTCAGATCCTCAGCTTCTCCCAACATATGTGGGTGCTGATCCTTGTCTGCAATACTGGGTAGTATCTGGCTAAGACTACCTCCAAACACAGGCCATGTATTTGGAGACCCTCACAGAGAACGTGTAATTAAAAACTGAAGCTTTTCTGGCCTTGTGAGATCCTTGTTACCCACATGTTTGTACTGGGTGGAGAGTACAAAGAAAATCTGGGGCAAGCCCTAGATTTGAGAGTTAATTCTGCCACTAACTAATTCCTGCATTGTTCCAGGCACTTGGCCAAGTCTTGGGTCCATCATCTGTAAATTGAGGGGTTTGGCTAAGCTGACTTCTGAGTCCATTCTGATTCTGACCAATACCCCTCCTCCTTCCACCTGGCCCACAGCCTTCCTGGTCATCCGGTCCATCTCTCTGTCTCACAGCCACAGGCAGCCAAATTGGATCATTTACTGCACCTTGAACCAAACTCTTTGGCTCAACTTGCCCTGCCTGGAGGCTCCTTCCTTCCCTCCACTCCATTTCCAAGTTTTACTCCTATTTCAAGTCCTACCACAAAGGCCATCTCCTCCAAGAAGCCTTCCCTGATACCATGGGTGCAAAGAGTCTCCCTGCCCTTAATGAATTTGCGGCACTTTATCTATACTTCTCTTTAAGTATCTACCATTTTCTCTCTTGTGTTATAATGATTTGTGGAGCCTGTTTGTACCAACTGGGTCTTTAGGGCCATACTTTGCATCTGATTCTTCCACCTCACAGAGTCCAGCCCAGTGGCCAGCACACAGCAGGAACCCAGGAGACAGTGATTGAATTAACAGTCACACGTGCCCATAGACACTGTATTTTGTGTAAAGGATCTGGACTTGACTTAAAACACTCTGATGCCCAGCTGACACGACTTGGTCCCTGGTGTCCTCACACTGTCTCTCGCCTACAGCACAAGTGGGCTTACAGCATGGTTAGTGCCCAGACTCTGGAGCCAGACTGCCCAAGTTCATAGCCTGGCTCTGCTACTAACAAGCTGTGTAAACCTGGGCAAGTAACAGAACTTCTCTGTGCATCTCCATTGCCTCACCCATGTATTGAAGATAAAGATAGCAGAGACTTTCTATGGATGCTGTGTGGATAAAACCAGCTAGTACTTGTAATGTACTTGAAAAAGTACGCCATGGAAAGCAAGCTGTTAATAAATGCTAGCTTTGAATAGTATTTTGATTATCACTAATTACAATACAAACACCCTAGGACTTCTTGCCAATTAGCAGTATCTTTCTTTCATGGTAAGAAAAAGAACCCTTGTGCTTATTCCTATGCCTGCTCATCTGTCCAGCTAGCTTCACTGGTGTCCACTGCAGTGGGCCGGGAAACGCAATCTGAGCAGCCTGCTCCCTGGGTTGGCTCCAGCTTTGCATCTTCAGAGAGAACCTCTGTTTGGCAAAAGCCTTGAGCGCATGGAAAACAGATTAACTCACTATCATTCCAGCCTGCCACCGGCCATCTGCTAAATTGCACAATTTGATAATGGTAAGTGACCCCCACCCCCTCCCAGGCCAGCCTAGGCGCCAGCCTGGGTCTTATCTATATGGAGTTGTGGCTGTCATTCATCTGACCACTTGTGACATGCATCTTCTCAGCAGATTTGTGCTTTTATCTGCTGGGATTCACGGACAGAAGAAGACAGTGAAAGGGATGAAGAGAGGTGAGAAAGAACGGCAACCTGGCAGAATAAATAAGCTTCAAGTTGCCTCTGAGAAGGGAGGTCTGGGGCATTCTCTCTCAGCTGTGGGTGTGCCTCCTATCCTTGGGCCCGCTCAGTCTGCATCCTGGCTGCACTATTATTACAGAAAAACAAACAATTTTCCTTTCTTTCTGACCCTGCTCTAGCTTCCTTCTACCCCCCTTCCCGATTCTATTTCCTGGGAAAGAAGTTTCAGTTTAGACACTGGCCTTAAAAGAGGAGGTTATATGTGCCCCATGGGCGACTCACACACTGCCTGGATCTATAAAAGGGCTTCTGCAGGGATGTCCAGGCTGGGGGTGGGGGACAGAGGGAAGGAGGGATAACAGTGAAGCCGGGGCAGCCTCCAAGCTCCTGTACCTCCTCCTGGCTACCTTATAACCACCACCACGTTAAACTGAAAGCACAGCCTTAGATCTGCTGATCAAAAACCTGAGTACAAAAGGATGTGAAAGTATGCGGTCCATGTGCTTCTCATTACAGATGTGGAGACTGAGGCCCAAAGAGGTGAGGGATAACAGCACCAACACAGCTCTGTGATGTGCCAGGCACCATTTGTGCCTTACACAGATAACTCCCTTAAGCCTCATAACGGTGGTTAGGTACTATCGTATGTGTATTTCATGTATATTTCGGTGGTGAGGAAACTGCAGTACAGATTTGCTAAGTCATTTGTCCAAGATCATCCAGCAAATGAGTGGCGGAACTGGAATTTGAACCCAGAACCAGCTCTATAGTCCATACTTCCCACGGAGTTATCCTGCCACCCCAGGGGTGATTTCTTTGTAGCAGAAGTGTTAATAGAGTGCCAGAGGGTCTAGAAATCTCCAGATCCAGGCTCCCTACAGTCTGGAAAAAAATAAATAAACCCAAAATCTTCAGCCTGGCTTTCTGCCGCTTCCCAGCCTAATGCCAAACCGCCTTTCCAGGCTCGGCTGCTGCCTTCACCCAAATGCACTGAACCCTGTTCAGCTGTTGGCTGAGTGAGGGACTGGATATGAATGAGTAAATGGAGGAATTGAAGGGCTGAACCTTTCCAGGCTTACCGGCCTGCAGGTCTTTCTGTGGACCAGGAAAAATGTTTGACAATGCCATAATCAATATCTCAATAAATCTTTCCAGAGTCTGGTGCTTATCATACAGTTCAGCTGGCAGGGAGCATTCCTGAAACCAGAACACTGGCTGTTGCAATCACTTCTTCCCTTTATGCAGATGTCAAAATCAGGATGCAATGCTGATCCGTGCCTGAAGGGTTAAGTTCCTTTGTCCGTGCATGCAGCAGCAGCAACAGCAGCAGCAGTATTAATAGTGAAAGAAATTACCATGCTAGCAGCTAACATTTACTGAATGCTTATGTGCCAGGCACTGCTCTAAGCATTTTACATGTACCAATTAACCTGTCTAATCCTTACACTGTTATGGGGGTATTCACATTATCATTGGACCCACTTTGTGGATGAGGCACTGAGGAATTAAGAAGGTCACGTAGCTAATGTCAGAGGCAGGATTTGAACCCAGGAAGCCTGTTGTCAAAGCCCTTACTCTTAACCACACCCTCTAGTTGCCTTGGAGTGTTCAAAGAGAGAGGTGCTTACATCTTCCCGAGCCTGGATCTGGGGATGAGTTCCCTATTTGCAGTGGGCAGCTCCTGACTCATGTTGTATTAGCACCAGAGCCTGAGGTCAGGGTCTACTACTATTTCCTTACAGCATCGTGGAGTCCACTAACAGGTCTAAGACTCTAAACAGAATGACCTAGGTTTAATCTTGGGGGGGGGTCCCCTTTATACTTTGGGGTTAACTTTATGAACTGAAAACACTTTGAGGAATTAAAATAAGAGAATCAAATTCACTTACAAATCTTATGCCTTATGAGTGTGAGGCTTAATACGCAGTGCTGACATATTTGCAAAACACCCATTCAGAGCTGAGAACAGGTGACAAGAAGGAAAGGACACCAGCCTTAAAGCCTGTTGCTTGGGGTCTGCAGAGGATAGAAATATTCAGCTCAAGGTTTCTCAAAATTGAGTCATGTATCTAGAGCTCTCCTGGTGCTCCAGCACTGATTTACATGATTTTTATTTCAATGTTACAAACACTGAACTAGGCTTAAACTTTTTATGCTTTTAGTTCTTATACAAGTGTACAACAAGTGAATGCACAACTAAGTACAGAGATACAAATGGGTAAAATTCAAATTAAGAATTTATTCTTGTGATGGATGCTGCTTTGCTGACACTAAATTGCCACTGCTGTGCTTCTGAGGCCCAACCACACACAGCTGCCATTTTTGTAGGGCATAAATAACAGTGGCAAAAGATGAATTTATGGTGTCTTATTTTTGCTGACTTCAGTCCTTGGACTCTGAACAACACAGACCCCCCCCCAACTGGAGTCTGTATTATTATTCCTGCTATTATTTAAAAATAATGTACTAGTTTTTACAGAACCAATCCAAGTGTACCATGAAACACATGTTTAAAAACTTTGTGTCACAATCTTGTGGTTACCAAGGGGGATTTAATAGATACACACTACTATATATAAAACAATGAACAACGAGGAGCTACTGTAGAGTGCAGGGAACAATACTATATTTGATATCTAATGGAAAAGAATCTGAAAAAACATAGTTATGTATGTTATATATATGTATATATCTGAATCACTTTGCTGTACACCTGTAACTAACAAGACATTGTAACTTAATTATACTTCAATTGAAAAAAAACCAACTTTGTTTCATCAAAGTAAGAGTCTTTTTGTATTTGCTGCTAAAATGGTTATGTATCCAGATGGAACCCAGAAAAGATACCTGCTAGCAAGGTAAACCAGGGACGATGCCACAGGGTCGACTCCCTGTGATGACTCAATTCCCCCATCATTTTATCCTTCCAAATTACTGTGAAACTTCTGTTTGTTCAGCCTGCCATGACTTCATTTAGCAGAAATGGACCAATTACCTAATATGCCCTTTTATGTCCCTTATCATTAGACTGTGACACTTCAAGTCACATGTGACTGTGATGGACTATGTCACTTCCATGATGCCAAATCGATCTATTAACTGCCCTAAGAAACTAAGTTCCCGGTCTATAAAAATGTCATTTAACTGTACCTATCATGGCAAAAGGGACGTTTCACCCGGTGATAGATTCCAACACAGTACAAAATGAGTACGAGACAGATGCTGTCAACCAAATGAAAGCTGGATATGCCTTGCAAATATTTAAAGTTAAATGATGTTATTTTAGATGATGTCTAGGTTACCTGCAGGACTGAGAATACAGACACGGAAATCTCTCGGTAGTACTTAGTTGTTTAGGTGGTATTAGGTTATGTGTATGTATATATATATATATATATATATATGTATATATATAAAACATTAGGTTAGGGAATCATTGAGGTTATATATATGCAAACATATATGTAAGTATACATATATATATACACATATATACTTATAAACATTGAAAAGATCATCAGAAAAACTGAAAACAATTATCATAAAAAATAAAACCACAGGGCTTC
>RJWK010046225.1:0-17719 GCA_004363435.1 Platanista minor | reverse complement strand
CCCCCCCCCCTTCTTTTTATACACGCTTGGACTAAAGGTTGGGTTTGTTTTTTTTGCAATGCAGATGTCCTCACTGATAACACTGGTGGATTTCCAGTTCAGTTCTTACTTGTTTGGTGTTTGAATGTGTTTCTTGAACCCCGACATAAGGACAGTCACATAGGTGAGTGTGTCTGTTTGGTATAATTTGGAGGAACTAGTGTTAGTTCTAATGATACGGCCACAAAAAATTAGTGTAGTACAAAGGTTAATAATACCAAGTTTGGAGTAGAAAACCAGGAACTCAAATCCCCTTTCTACTTCTAGGATCTTTAGTAATGTCCTGAAACTCACTTCTTTCTAGCTCTTTCAGACACACAGTAAAGATAATATTTATCCTTGCCTGGTGTGATCCTTGTGAAGATTAAGTGAGATTATATGCTTATAGCATGTAACAGAGTACAGCACATGGTAAACAGTCATAAGTGTGTTATGGTGATTAATATTATGTTAACAACTGCTTAGTCATTGCTAGCTAAATGACAAGTTGAAAGATTGTTTTAACTTTGGATCGGGAGCTTCCCTGGTGGTGCAGTGGAGAAGAATCTGCCTGCCAGTGCAGGGGACACAGTTTTGATCCCTGGTCTCGGAAGATCCCACATGCCATGGAGCCACTAAGCCCGTGTGCCACAACTACTGAGCCTGCGCTCTAAAGCCTGTGAGCCACAACTACTGAGCCCACGTGCTGCAACTACTGAAGCCCACGCACCTAGAGCCCGTGCTCTGCAGCAAGAGAAGCCACTGCAATGAGAAGCCCGTGCACTGCAACAAAGAGTAGCTCCTGCTCTCCACAACTAAAGCCCATGCACAGCAACAAAGACCCAGCACAGCCATAAATACATAAATTAATTAAATAAATTCATCAATTAATTAATTAATTTAAAATTGGGGATTAGAAGAATTGACTTTATTCTCTCCTTGAAAGATTTTATTTTTTAATTCTCATTCTGGTCCTTCTCCAATTTTGTAACCTTTATTTAGGCAATTTTTTTAGGCTCTCATTTTCTCATATTGTTCTCAAAAGACCCTTTTGGGATTTTATTTCCATCCTTGATTTCCTTCTGCATGGCCAGGCTATTTAATGGACAGCCTGCCTGCTAATAAAACATGCTCAGAGAAACTGTGTCTGTTCCATTTATTTTTATTTCCAACTTGTTCTTATGCAGTCTCTAACGATGCTACTTGCAAGTTTTATTTTCAGAGATCCCAATAATTTATTTTGTCCTAATAAATACCATTTTATGCTTCTGAAATATATGTTAGAACAGGTAGAAAAATAGATCTCTACTGTGTTTTCAGTTATGTTCTCTTCACAAGGTAAAGGTAAAACTCCTTTTGCATTGATAGAACAGTTTCTTATATATACATTTTTTTGTATTTAAGGTTTATCCTCATTTTTGGTAATTATATATTCAGGGGTTTGGGATTCTCTGATTATGTGTTAACTATCTCTCATCACTTTGTGTTAGCATGTACCAGAAGCATGATTTTAAGTTAGAATGGACCACATGCTGAGGAGAATGGGATAACCTAGGCAGTGAGAATTTAATAAGTAGAGTAACCTGGGACTCTCTTTTATTCTCCTTACTGGGTGATTAACGAGAATCTGTGTATATAAGGTAATCCTAAGGCAAGGTTTTCCAATTACTTTTCTACATAATAAAATTTTGTGTGGGTAACTGATGCTTTTTCACATCCCACCAAAACTCCAATAATGAAGAATTATTTTTTTTATGTTTATTTTTTTTATAAATTTATTTATTTTGGGTTGCGTTTGGGTCTTCATTGCTGCGTGCAGGCTTTCTCTAGTTGTGGCGAGCAGGGGCTACTCTTCGTGGCGGCACGCACAGGCTTCTCATCACGGTGGCTTCTCTTGTTGCGGAGCACGGGCTCTTGGTGAGCGGGTTCAGTAGTTGTGGCTCCCGGACTCTAGAGCACAGGCTCAGTAGTTGTGGCACACGGGCTTAGTTGCTCTGCGGCATGTGAGATCTTCCCGGACCAGGACTCGAACCCGTGTCCCCTGCAGTGGCAGGCAGATTCTTAACCACTCTGCCACCAGGGAAACCATATAGAATTATTTTGAAGAAAATTATATTATTTATAGGTCTTCAAACAGAACAGCTTCTACTGTACTCTAGGGTCTGAGCTCCTAGGACCTGAACAAAAGCCTACAACTGATTTAGAATTCAAGAATATTTTTTAGAGCATAGGCAAACTAGTGGACCTGACAGCACTTCTATCAACCAGAGTCTTGAGTGGGCCGCTTGGGTAAAAGCCCATTAAATGTTTTTGTCAGTGATGCATGAAAATATAATTTTTTAGGATAAAAAAATTCTCTGAATCAATGTGATCCAGTATCTTGAATGATAGATTTTTATGAGTTTAGTGCAATCTAGTTTGGGAGTTAAAATGGTGACATCCATAGTTGTACAGATTTATCCTCTAGTAAATTTCTCATTAGCATAAATGGAATGTCTGAAAGGGGAAAGTATACTTAAGTAGTCTGGTTTCTTCCCACAACCAGAGTAAGTTTATCAGTCAGGGTCTTAGCTGCAGAAAATAAAATCCATTCTAGATGGTTTAAAATCAAGGGATTATTATGACTCATATAATCATTGGTAGACCTGTTGAAAGAGACACTGGGGGTTTTCAGGAATAGATTCCCAAACTGTATAGCAGAGCTGGACTGCAAAGGGAGAAGACAACTCTTCAAGA
This sequence comes from Platanista minor, assembly GCA_004363435.1. Taxonomy (NCBI): domain Eukaryota; kingdom Metazoa; phylum Chordata; class Mammalia; order Artiodactyla; family Platanistidae; genus Platanista; species Platanista minor. The sequence goes on along the minus strand of RJWK010046225.1, from coordinate 14,965 downwards.
ACCTGTTGCATCAGGAAGCTATTGCTACAACTGTCAACTCCAGCCCCCCTGTACTTCTGCCACTATCTGTACCAGAGAGGTGTACGCCGTTTACCCTACTCCTCTCCTCCTATGAAACTCAGCTTAGATTCAGAGTCTCCTGGGATTACATCTGATTGACAGGACCTAAATTGTTTGGAATGTTAGCTGCAAAGGAATCTGGGAAATCTAGCCTTTGGCCTTCAAGCCACTGCAGATGGGAAGGCAGGTAGAAGCGGGTTGGAATGACTGCTGAGTGAGCCAGCTACAGTGTCTGCCACATTGGACTGGAGGTGCACATATTTGAATAATTTAAGAATCTGATGTGTGACATCCTTAGGAGCAGATAATTCAGATTAAATTCCTGATGTGTGGGTAGTAAATATCTGATGATTTGGCTGAGGTGCATAGAGGCAAGGGAGAGAGATGGGAAGGAACAGGAAGGGATTAACAGAAGCCATGATCCTAAGATCAGACAGATTCATGTTGGTGAGATCTTTAGATTCTTCAGTTTCCTTATATCCCTATTTCTGCCCTGCTTTCTTCATGAGCAGTCGCTTACATAAAACATCTTCTTGCTTTACCTCTTTATCTTGCTCATTCAACCTCTTAGCAGAGGACAGAAGCCACTTATCTCCTTGGACAAGACAGAAAGCTTTTGTCTGTGAGTGAGGAATAGTTGTCTCTGTGGCCCTTTCATTTTCTATATAACTGACATCAATTGCACCATTAAATACATTGCCGTCACCACTACACAAGAAAGGGTTAAACTGGTTCTTTACCAGAGGTGTGCACTTCATGAATTTGGAGCTTTCTTTGCAGAGATTCGTGCTACTACCAGGAATGTCTGCTTGGGGAATGCTCAAAAACTGGTGGGATTTGGCATTGGTTCAACTACAGGGACTGGAATGTGAGATTTTAGCAAACATCTTATGGCCCTGCACAAAGTTCTTAGTTCCCCAGCCCTGCTGAATTAGCTGCTTCTTTCCTCTGCTCTAGTGGCAGCATCTGGACAGGGTCTTCAAGATTAGGAGCATCTGTTCCCACCCTTGAATTTTTAGTTTCTCCCTAAAACTCAGACCCAAAGCCTAGTGCACAGCTGAGCCCGTCAGCAAGTTGTGTGTTTGAGTGGCAAATTGGGGTATGAGTATCCCCTTTCTGAGCTGTTCTGCAGCCTCCTAGTCATGTTGCACACTTGGTCCATTGTCTGTGGCTCCCTAAGACTGGCTCTCTGCAGGCAGGAAAGCATTTTGAAGGCAGTGAGTTCTTTTAGAGCTTCCTTTTGATGCTCTTTTGATTCTAATTATCTTTAAGTATGAGAAACTGAGATATCATGATCAAGACTGGAAAAGCCACCCTCGTGCCCCTCCCAACACTGCAAGTATTGGCAGACATATTTTTAGGCTTCATTGGAGTGTTTGGAACAAGTATTTTCAAAGAATTATCCAGTAGCCCTTAGTAGAGGGCTTCTGAGCATTTTTGTTTCCCTTATAAAGTAGACAAACTAATAGGAAAGCTATGTCAATTGTTACTTCAAAAATTCTGAATCCTCTGTGATTTTTTTTTATAAGATACCAGGCATTATCAAAGGTCTACAAAATAGGCTGTTACCTCGCCCACGCAGATGACCCTGTCCTTTTAAACAATTCAGCACAGTTGGCTGGGTGAGTCAATCCTATTAATGTCTGCTATCTGGTAGAAAGTAAATGGTCATTTGAGTCTAGTAAAGGACAATAGTTATCTTCTAACAGGAACAGGCAATATTAAATGTTGGCTTTAACTGTGGAAGTGTCAACTGTATGTCAATTGGACAAATGCTTTTCCAAGTGAAAGGAAAATTCAGATGGTTAGAAATGTTTCCTTTTTCAGAATCATAGTCCTCAAGTTAATAAAATTTAAATTCAATAAATACATTTTCACATGAATGTAATGCTGAAAATGTTTGTCTAACACTTGACTATTATCAACTTTAATGGCATTTATAACAAATATGCATTAATTAAAATGTTATGCAACAATAATTTTTTGTGTCTATTAGTGTTAATTGAATTTCTTTGAAATAAGTAGCCTTCGTAGAGGAAGGTTGGAGGTTTTATTTACTGTAGTAGGATGCCATCAGTGTAGTAAAAAGCCTACAGATTTTGAAATTCTGAATCCTATTATTTGGGGAAATTTGGGCAAACATTTTGCATCTGTTTTGTCATAGGTAATATGAGGACAATTATTCTGAAATTAAAAATTTATTGGGAAATTATATACAGTCATTGATTTACTCAGTAACAACTTACTGGGTACCTACTTAGTGCCAGGCGCTAAGCTATTATTCTGAAACAAGACTCATTATTGCCATTAAGAAGCTGTAATCTAGAGTATGAAAAAACGCTTTGGACGTATAAAAGATGTTAATCAAATACATGTAGTTACTACTAAAAATGTAAAGATGAAGTAGTTATCTATTTTATCTTTGAGATAAAATATTCAGTGTTCTAGTCTTAGTCTTAAAAATACCTTAAAGAGCAACTTGTCAGTGTTAGACCAGTTTAGACAGTGTCTGCTCTCAAAGAAAATCTCAATTTTTCAGACGATCTATCAAAAATAACTACAATAATAGTATCTGTCTAATCCTAACTGTCACGTGATTCAAGCAAAGCCTTTACTGTCTCACCAATAACTAATTTCCAACAAGCCAACTCACTAGTTTTGCTAGTCATAGCCTGATTCAGCTTTTGTGGTGCCTGAAGCATATGCAAACGTGGGGGTCTCTTTAAGAAAGCAAATCCAGTATCAAAAATACAAAATTAGGTTCAAATGTAACATAGATTTAGAATAAAATAATAAATCAAATGACAAATATTTAAAAAGGCATCAGATACCACAAACATCACAAAATTCAAAAATAATGCTTTATTAATTAATTTTCTCTAAAAGTTAGGATTTTTTTTTTCTATAATTTTGGCCGCCTACTCCTTGATCACCTCTCCATATGGCAATACTTTTTTAATATCACTTTCTATAGAGGCAGTAGAATTCAGTCTTTTGTCAATCTTGGCTAATTGAAAACTGCTTTTTGTTAATTTAGAAATGTTTCTTTCAACTTCATAGCTCTCTACTGAGGTTGTCATGTACATTTTTAGGATTCCTATCAAATTGGGGAAACTTCTATCAAGTGTCTTTGATACATGAATTATACAGTTTGGAAGAATTTTCTCTGGTCCAGTCCATTTCAAACCACCTTTCTCTTCGACTGCTCGTACCTTCCAGGCACTAGAATAGAAGTTGATACTCTGATCCAGTCTCAGGTCCTGGGCCTACGTGTCATGGAGCTGGATGAGTTGGCAGAACTAGGGTTAAATGTGTTCCTGAAACCATTCCTACACTGGATGGTCAGCGATAACTTAACCATATGGGTAAATAACTGAAACTATATATCTCATTAAACCCAAACTAAACATATTTTCAACTCCACCTCCCTTAACTGTACTCCCCAAATCCCCATGACCTCCCACATGAATGGAAGGGACGCATAATACAAGTAAGAGTAGAATGAGATACATGGTTATGTGTACAGCATCCTATGTTTTTAAATATAAAATAATCCCAATGACCTTGTGAACGTACTGCTGGAACTCCTCCAAGAACTGTGGAAGCGGCCTCTGCAGGTGAGAAGGGCCTAAGATTATGCTTCAATATTTCATGGTAAAGTTGCCTTTGGACCTAACATAGCTCTTTCCTTATACAGCAGAATATTTATCGGATGGGTGTTATCCTTGCAATTGTATTATAAAATGGTAGTATTTCAATGGGAGAGTCACATGCTTCCATTTCCCTGAATAGGCCCTTTATCTATTTGAAATATTGTCTTTATCAGCTACTAATTTGTTTTGAACCATTGGTTCTTAATTTATTCATGCAGATAACCAACGAATGTCACCTATGCAAGGTAGTGTGCTAACCCTGCAGAGGATGAGAGGTGGAGTGATTTACTACCCTTCAGGGGTTGTGGGCCGGGTTTTAATAGAGAGTGCAGAATTAGTAAACTGATATTCCTTGGAATTCTAGCTCTTATCTGATATTTTACAAAATAATGCAGAAAAATCTCTGCTTTCCCGAAGTTGCAGTGGTACATTTCTGATATTCCCCAACACTCTCTAAAATTCTCTATATTTAAGTGGCTAAGCCACTTCCTACCACCAGTATGCAGATTCCAGAGGTTGTCTCTCTCTGTTCCATGTAGCTTTATAGTTAGATGTTTATAGTCATGTCCCTTGGCAGAGATTGATGAAGAACAAAAATCTTTGAACATTGCCAAGGGTCTTGAAAGGCTGTCTCGTTACTAGATACATGAGACTATCAAAGCACCTCATTTCCTTGAGTTGTTTTTTTTCTAGCATTCTCCCCATGGTGAATATATTTCCTTTCACATTTGTTTTAGATGTAATGGTAATCATTCTGTGTCTTCTGGCATGTGAGTTGGTGAAACAGAGATGCTGACTGATAAAGCGTTGATAATTTCTATCAAGTATCACTGTATTTCATTTCTGAGATCCCGTTCCTGCAGAGGGGCTATTTTGATTTTGTTAATTTAGTGATTTGTGTGGAATGGGGTCATGATATATGTGGCATACATTTTCTTTTTCTTTTAATTAATTATTTTTTTAAAATTTTATTGGAGTATAGTTGATTAACAATATTGTGTTAGTTTCAGGTGTATAGCGAAGAGTACCTCAGTTAAGAATCACGCTATTCATCTGAGGAACTAGCATTGTAAGAATGAAAAGAATCCCTCTGCACTAAGAGAATCAGAGGCCTGGGATGAACTTGGGAGGAACCCATGGTATTGGGCATGTTTATCTTCTTATTAATCAAGGTAAATTAAAAACAGTATTTTTGTGTTTAAAGAAAGCATCAGAACAATTTTCCTAGTTACCCATTCCAGTTTTTAACAATTCTCACTCTCAGGCAGTTGTTTCATTTGTAATAAAATGGCCCAGTAGTGAGTTTTGGAAAGTAATATAGGTGGCTCATAACAAGATTTCTCCGAAGGGTGCCATGAATTAAAACAATGATATTGAGGCTTGGAGTTTTGAAAACCTCCAATAGCTAACAGGGGAAATGAGGTGAAGAACTCAGCTTTGTGAAGGATTCCTATTAAGGCCCTGGAAACTCACAAATTTGTGAAAATTCACTGAGCCCCTCTAATATCAAGGGCAACTATATGTCTTCTCTGTCTCAGAGTGCTTTCTTCCTCATTCAAATCTCTCTGCTACCCTTTGATGAAATGTTTTATTTTGTAGGCACTTATTTTTTCATTCGACATACTTTTTCATTGTCCCTAACAATGTCCAAGGTAAAACACTAAGGTTCCAGAGATGAGCAAAGATCCACAGTCCCTGGCCTAGAGGATCCCAGTCTAGGAAACGATAAATATGAGAATATGTGGTGAAATTATGCCCATAATGGGTGAAGCGAATCAAAAGATATCACTAAATAAGGGAGGAATGCAGGCGTTTTACCCACTCTTACTATAATGGCACTTTTAAGCAGCTTTTCACATTAGAAAATAGAATACCAAACCTCCCGAGGAAGTATGTTCCATTAGATTACATCTCCAAAGTCTAGAACAACCCAAATCCAATAAATGGTTACCTGAATGGGAAGACTCATGAAAGTGATTCCTTCTAGCTAAAGTTTCTTTCAAAGTCAGATTTCCCACTTTTACTAATTGACTTATAGGAAGTAAATTCTTGGTAGTGTTATAATGAATAGTCCATCTTTTCTTCCATTTATCAACACCTCAGAAATACTGAGATCCAGTCTCAAAGTCTTGCACACTTATCTGTGCAAGCAGGAACAATTAATTATTCAAAATGTAAAGTCTGGAATCCATTTAAAATTGTAATCTGGTCAGTAGGTAATGAATAGCAGTAGAAATTTCAAGAATGTTTTCAGGCATTCTGAATGAGACTGGACCAGACTTGAGAATTGTATATAGAATGGTGCTTCTTGCTCTTTTCACAGTATATCACAGGCGAAGTGTGGGTCTTCTTAGGAGAATGGACATACACAGTTTTAGGGGTTTCACTGAAACCTTTAAATGGAGTCTCCAACAGTTTTTTGGACCCTTTCCTTGTCTTGGACTAGCTTGTTAGTGCTTCTTGCATCAAGAATCCACATGGCACATAATTACTGTAGGAATACAGGGAACACTTGAGAGTAATGGAATCGCATAAGCTAAATATTTCTGAGTTTCCTAAAGCTTTGGGGTTTGGCCTTAATAAAATCAACTCCTACAGTTCCAATGCCACTCTCTTCCCACGGCCTGGTCAAGGCTTGCCTTGGCTATCTGAATAGCCTGTTAGCTATTTAATCTGTCACTATCCCCATACCTCCCACCCCTCTGCCATACTAGATGCCAGAGTGATTGGACCAAAACATGCATCTCATGACTGAAAACCTTCATTGGCTCCTGAAACCCATATGTTCAAGCCCTGCATCATGGAATTGAATACCTTAATCATTTTGCCCCTGGATATCTCTCCAGCCTCATGTCCCCAAGCTCCATCTTCTACTTCTTTATCAGATGCTCAATTGTTACATTCCATTATGGCAGAACACAAAAAACCCATCATGGTTTATATCTCCATTCTTTGCCTTTTTGCTTGGAATATACTTTTATCTCTTGCTCTCCTCGTGAACTGTTTCTCATTCTATAAAATTCGATGCAGAGGTCAAGTCCCCTGAGAAGCTCTCTCAGACAGCACCAATCACTTTCCCTCTGATTCATGGTATCTTGAATGGAATTCTATTGATGCTTTTATTATATCATATTTAAGTCATAGTTCACTTACTTGAATCACCAGCTAGATTCCTGTGAGCATTAATTTTTTGGTTTTATAGTCCAGTACCGTGGCACGCTGTGCAAGGTAGTTGAATTGAGAACTGCAGTGTCATTCTGTTGCAATTTTTAAAAAATCCATTTTATTTTTAGTAATAACTATCTTGTCTGCAGAAGAAAGGGTGAGTAGTATTTTAATGAGTTGCCTATTACGGCGTTTAAGTAGTAATATAGCAATAGTTTTAAAATCATCCAAAGCCAGTGTTATGAAGTGAGTCCTGAGAAGAGAAGATCAGGGATAAAGTAATGGTAGGGCCAGCCCTAAAAAATTGGCAGAAAGAGTAGGAAAAACACGTAACGTATAGGTGAGCACCTTGGTTGGTGCAATAAATTGACAAATATTTCTAAACATCACCCGGAGGCTGACCCCAAACTCCCAAGATCAATTTGAAGTTCAGAAAGTTAGGGAACGAATGGCATGACTTTTATCCCAAAGATTTGACCTACTGGAGCTGGCAATATCATTTCAAAATAATCTTTGAGGCATTTTTGTATTTTAGTTGTTCTAATTAGTAACTATCTACATGTAGAATTAGATCAGCATTATTACTCTAATTTTAAAAGCTCTCCTTTGTCTTCTAAGTATTTCTGATTTGTTTATTCATCCTGTATCATTGATTTCAAGAGGTATTTTTTTCCTTGAAGTGTAGCAGGTTACTTAAAAAAAACCTTTTCTCTTGTAAAAAAGTCATTCTTGATATTGCTGAGTAAATATCTTTCTAATGTTATAATTATAGGACAGATACTACTTTATTTTGTAGTTAATTAAACTTTTATTTTGACCTTTTCATGTTTCCTTGGGATATTTTTCTTTACACATTGTTATTTTAAGGATAGCAATATACCAGTTTATTAAAAATTTTAGTCCAAATCAGAAAACAACCAGAGCAGAAGAAATGTGATGCTGCTGTGTTAGAAAGGCACTTGTTTCTATTCAATATTTTGTTTTTAATAATAATCTTGTTATATTTTCTCAGTATTATGTTATTATTTGACTCAACAACTGCATAAATATATCACTACATATAGAAGTAGAATTTATACTCTCTAAAATTTAACTTGGATAAACCTATTACTTTCAATTGGAAATAAGGTTAGTAATGACAAATAAAATATGATTATAGAATAAATATGAGGGAAGTGAAAGAATAAGACTTGTGGAGGTTCTACTGACTAGGAGGGCAGGTTAACTTTTGGAATGGGGCATCAAAATGATTATTAGCTTAGACGATTTGAGCATGTGTGTATACAGATGTTATGTATATAGGAATATGTATGTATATGTGTGATTGTACATAATTTTATATGTACAAATAATATATATTATATATAAATATTTATATAACATAACATAAATTATTTTGTGTGGTAAATAATATTAATATCAGTATGTTATACATATTTTATATATTGTATATGTATATATATATAAAAGAAATATAACAATAAAATATCTTTTTTTGAATTTTATTTTATTTTTTTATCCAGCAGGTTCTTATTACTTATCTATTTTATACATATTAGTGTATATATGTCAATCCCAGTCTCCCAATTCATCCCACCACCACCTCCCCACCCTGCTTTCCCCACCTTGGTGTCCATACGTTTGTTCTCTACATCTGTGTCTCTACATCTGCCTTGCACACCGGTTCATCTGTACCATTTTTCTAGATTCCACATATATGCGTTAATATACGATATTTGTTTTTCCCTTTCTGACTCTGTATGACTGTCTCTATGTAAAATAAATGTGTGTATATACTTATTTATTTATATCCAGGAAGATAACTAGTGGAGTCATTAAGCTTTATGTGCGTGGAAGCTATTTTTAAAAAAATTAAAGAAATCAAAGCATGCATTATGTCTTTAAATAATGCACTTGAACTGTAGTTACTTGATTCATCAGTTGAAGTAGTCCTTATTGACCCCTTGCTATAAAATGTGGGCCAATCAGGGCACTAAACCTTTCTCCCACCTTCTTTCTACCCACTCCATCTCCCATTTTTTGTTAGTTATTCAAGTTATTTCTGCATCTCAAAATTCCTAAGGTTACGCTTTGATTTGCCCTTGGAAACATGGCCCAAGGCAAAAGCTATTTTACTTTATATGAGTGTTTTTCTCATACTATGCAATATTTTCTTCCAGAGCAGAAGAAAATCTATTGCTTATAGCGAAAACAGGTAAAAGTCATGAAACAATATGTGACAATAATCACTTCATAATACCAGGGCGTCAGACATGGTAACAGCTTTCATAAAAAGCCAGGTTCTTTGAGACCTCTGGAAATATTAGTGTTACTGACCTGTAAAGTATGTATTTACCCCATGAATGGCAGCAGGTCCTTTGTCCTCTGAGGGTGGGCTGTCAACCAATACATCTTTGAATCAATACCATTTTGAAGGAGTCACCAAGCTCATTTATCCTTTGTTTTCTCCATAGAGATTGACAGCTAGGCAGAGACAGCAAGAGTGTAATCCCATGTTTCTTAAAGTGAAAGAGTTTGTAGAGAATTCTAGGTCACTCTAATTACTATCACTCTAACTTAAACGTAATGGCAGGTTGCCTTTAATTCAGAGCCTGATGGTGTAAAGGGATTTGAAAAATGAAACGATTTTAATCCAGTGTGTTTGCAGAAGGTTGAACCGGCAGTCACATGGGCAGAAGCAGGGGCAAGTTTTGAATAAAACTGATAGAAATAATACATCTTAATTTCCATTTTCCCATAACTGTGATTGTCATGCTGATTAATCATAGACCATGTCATGAGTATCTCAAGATTTAGGGACAGGTAAAATTAGAATAATGCCTTTGATCAAAAACTGTGTGTTGGGCTTCCCTGGTGGTACAGTGGTGGAGAATCTGCCTGCTAATGCAGGGGACACGGGTTCGAGCCCTGGTCTGGGAGGATCCCACATTCTGCGGAGCAACTAGGCCCGTGAGCCACAACTACTGAGCCTGCGCGTCTGGAGCCTGTGCTCCACAACGAGAGAGGCCGCGATAGTGAGAGGCCCACGCACAGCGATGAAGAGTGGCCCCCGCTTGCCGCAACTAGAGAAAGCCCTTGCACAGAAACGAAGACCCAACACAGCAAAAATAAATTGATTAATTAATAAACTCCTACCCCCAACATCTTCTTAAAAAAAAACCCAAAAAACAAAAAACTGTGTTAATGGTTGTACATGGAATTGATCCTCTTGGACCATCTCTTGTCACACAGGAAGAAGGTTCATTCTTGATCCTCCTGAGCCCTGTTTTGTTGAAGCATCTACTTCCATTGGCTCTGACAGGAGAACTTTCCTAATGGAATCTCACTTTCCCCTTTTCTCTTCTAATTATTATTCAGAATGTTTCCGTCCTTCTCCTAGCTACCGGCATTGGAGCAAAGCTGTGTTCAGTGGTTTCTCCAGAGATGAAGCTCAGCTGGCAACTCAACAATAGACAACACAGATGTGACAAGAAGTTATCTAAGAATTTGAAACTATAAACAAGAAGAAAAGTATACTCAAGCAGCTTAAGCAAAGAGGTTATCCATGTAAATAACTTTTCTGATGCTTCAAAGACCTCCCAGAGAAGGAGCTTTTATTATCTTGCACACACTGGATGCTTAGACTTTGCATCTTGATACTACTAATGATTGTTGTAGCTCTGCCTCATTAAAAGGAAATACAGTGTAGTAATTGTAGTCATCTAGCTGCTGAATTGCGTGGCCTTGCAAATTTTCTTAGCTGGTTATTCAGTGTTGCTTAACATTAGCTGCACATAGAATAACATAGGGAGTTTTGAAATACTGATGCCTGGATCCCATCATCAGAAATTCTAGTTTACGTGGGCCAGTGTGTATCCTGAGCCTTGGGATTTTTAAAACTTCCCAGGTGATACGTACCTGCAGCCAAGGTTGAAAAATCATTGTCTAAATTGTGTTAGCTGGCATATACTGAGTGCTTATTTTGTTCCAACCCTGTGCTAAATGCCTTACACATGGCATCTTGTTTGCTCAGCAAAACAACTCTCTGAAGTTGAAAATATGTAGTACCTCCATTTTACAGATGAGAACACTAAACTCAGGCTAAGTGAATTTCTCAAAGTTACATACATGTCTGGTGAGTAGCAGAGAAAGGATTTGAACCATGTCTGCCCACAATCCTGTACTGTTGACCATCCTCATTGGTGGAAGTTTTGAGGCCAAGATAGAAGAAATGGCTTATTACAGGTTAAGTATGTGGTAAGGGCAGTTTCCTCACAGGGCAGGAGATTGAGCTGGCCAATGTTTTCCACACCCTTTCCAGCATTTATTGTTTGTGGACTTTTTGATGATGGCCATTCTGACCGGTGTGAGGTGGTACTTCACTGTAGTTTCCATTTGTTTTCTCTAATAATTAGCGATGTTGAGCATCTTTTCATGTGCTTTTTGGTCATCTATATGTCTTCTTTGGAGAAATGTCTATTTAGGTCTTCTGACCATTCTTTTGATCCTCCAGCCCATTTTTAAACATTTAGCAGCACACCACTGCTTAAGCATCCAAAGCTACTTACACAGGGTATTAACATTTCTGCCTGGAAAAGTCAAACCTTCACTTAAGATTTATTTTCCAATATTTTGCAGACTTTCAGTTTTGGTAAGATTTTACTTTAAAAATATTCAAATGTAGATGAGTGCCCAAAGTATGAAAGATAGAATGCAATGCTATTTCTTCCTGTTGAGTTTTAAGTGATGGTGAATTTGGTGGAATAAAAGGAAATGATGTCTGTATTTTACATCTCACATATCTAAAGAGAAGTAGGAAAATTTGAAATGACGTCTGTATTTTACAGCTCACATATCTAAAGAGAAGTAGGTAAATTTGATCTAAAAAATTCTGTAGAAGCCCGACCTAGGCTCAACCTAAACCTCTAGGTACTAATGTGTTATAACACATTCATTTTTTTATGAAGTGCTTACCCAAATAGAGGTTTCACTGCAATCCATGATGGAAATTTGTTTCGTGTTTACTTCATTAGAGTTTAGTATTTCTAAATCTCTATCTTGGAGACTTTATGACATAATCAAATATTTTAAGGGTTTTAGAAAGAGTTTCTATTTAAAACAGAAAAAAATACCTGCCAATTATAAAAGCCATGTTACATGTGAAATCAGGGTGAACTTAGCTAAATCAAACTCCTCAGTCAAAGACTAGGCCGTTTCTGGACTTCCCTGGTGGAGCAGTGGTTAAGAATCCGCCTGCCAATGCAGGGGACACGAGGCTCAATCCCTGGTCTGGGAAGATCCCACATGCCGTGGAGCAACTAAGCCCGTGCACCACAACTACTGAGCCCACGTGCCACAACTACTGAAGCCCATGCACCTAGAGCCCATGCTCAACAACAAGAGGAGCCACTGCAATGAGAAGCCCATGCACCACAAGGAAGAGTAGCCTCCACTCGCTGCAACTAGAGAAAGCCCGCAGGCAGCAATGAAGACCCAGCACAGCCAAAAATAAATAAATAAATAGATAAATAAATAAATAAAATAAAATAAAGACTAGGCCATTTCTCACTTAGTCCAAAATAAAATTTCCTTCCTACTCCAGTGAAGAATGATCTTTCCTCCTTCTGATTTACTGCTACTCTCTGCACCCGGCAAACTATTCATTTGGCACTTAACACAACACCAAGAGACCTGTCTGTGCAAGGTTGGTTTTCAGGTTTCTTAAGATAGCTTCTGTCTCGTAACAAATCTCTTGCTTTGATATTCATCTTACCATGCATGTTGTTTTCTTTTTCTTACACACACTTCTTAGAATCTCCAATTCCATAGTATCTTCTGTTTTGAAGAGATTGTAAAGGTCTCCTTTCAACACCTATTAGATGATACCTCCTCATGAAGTTTCCTCCTTGGAACTATGTAGTCATTGAACCAGAGTTGACTTCGAGGGTGTGTGACCTGTGTGGTTAGACAGGGCTCCGTGTTCAGAAGGACCTCACACTTTGTTCAGTGCTCTGCTGTTGTGTCTTGAAATTCTTCATAATTTTTGGACACTGGGCCCTGAATATTATTTGGTGCTGGGCCTGTAAAGTAGGGATCCAGTTCTGCATCCAGCTGTTGATCCCTGGAGAACACTGACTGCCTCTTTCCTTTCTGGATAATAGTCCATTGCTCAACCTGTAAGTATTGCTTCTTAGTTATTTTCTGATTTTGCGAAAAAGATTCCCCACTGATCCTTGCTGATCCCACCCAGGAAGACAGAGTGTGGGGGTGTGTCCAATCTCTATGAATGTAGAAGTTTCACAGTGGTAATGGCTTTTATTGTGGAATTAAATGGTTTGATGTTAAACACAGAAAAGGAGACTTTTCAGGTAAATAAACATGTTACATTATCAGACCAGGTAACTAACATTAAAGACAATTTTTATAACACTAAAATTTAATGTTTTAGGCTTTGTGCATAATGTCGGTAATAATAACTTACACTAAAAATACAATAACAACATCAGGAAAAGTCCATTTATTTTTGGATAAAATGAGACAAGAAAATGAGATTTCTTGTCTCATTTTCACTTAAGCCTGAAGGTATTAAAAACACCAGTTGGCAAATGTAGGTTTTGAATAATCAATTAGCAAAGCCTAAACCATTACTTAATTTTTCATTAAAATTAAAAAAAAAGAAGGAAAAGATTTTTACCAGAGACTCAGGCTGAACTTGTACAGCTCAGTGGGAAACTTTAATCAGTTCGTTATTGTGTTATGTTATTTTCCTTCATTAGGTAAATGAATATTGAAGAATAAAATAATGAGCAAGAAAGTGGTCTTAGGTCTGTACCTTGAAAAACCAACAAAAGATCCACCAGCCGTTTAAGTGCAGACTCTAATAAAATTGGAGCTTTTGATTATTGTATTTTGATGTTTGGATGTAGAAGCGGTGAGCATGCATGACGAAAAGAGAAATGCTTACTGCTGTTTAAGGTACTTCCTCAAATACTGAGGTATTATCCAAGCAGTTTTATTTATGCCATATACATATTAACAAAACACGTCTCACTTTTATGATGGAGAGTTGCATAATTGAATGAAAGGAAATACTTAATCATATGTAATATTGTTGTAGTAGTGTATTGACCTCCTAATGTGGGTAATAATACCGTTTTATGTTTAGAGAATGAACAAACCAAAAATCTTTGATATCTATGGATTTAATTTATCCTGCCCTGAAATCATATAATTGAAGGAAATTAGACTGCATTATATTTTAAAGACGGAGGCTATATATACATAATTGTAAACACTGTAGGGACAAAAAAGGCATTACATTAGCAACCATTATTGTAATATTGAAAACTTACCTTTTCTGACTGTGCGGGTAGTTTTCTACTCAAAATCCAGGTTACCAAACTGTGGGTCAGATTCTCCCTTTGCCATTTTTATCTATTCAAGTTCCATGCTGAGAAATATTACAGGGTAAGTGTTCAACAGTAATTATTATACTGATGATTTCTACCTAGATGTGTACTTTGTCTAAAACGAAACCATTTATTTGGCTCTGAAAAATCTGAGATTTTAAGCATTAGATTGGATGCATCATTCCTGTTGTTAAGTGGATTGAAAGAGGCAGCGCTCTGAATTTTTAAAAGTTAAGGAAAAATTATAAGCTAATTTTTGGCTTAAACGTGAGAGAGCTCTCATATAGGGACATGTAAAATGTACTGAAAAATAGTGACTTTACAAATAAGTTAGTTGACAGTTCCCCCCCAACCCCAAATACTGCATTCTGTTTTAAATAGTTAGGATTCACATATACATCCATTTCTTTGATAGACTGTAACTCCTAGTGGCAGGGCTAACGTCTGTACAATTTTTGCATATAATATATTTACTAAAAATACGTTTGTGAAAGGAATTGTTGAATTATTTTTTTTCATATTCTTTTCGATTATGGTTTATTACAGGATTTTGAATATAGTTCCCGGTGCTCTACAGTAGTAGGACCTTGTTGTTTATGCATTCTATATATAATAGTTTGCATCTACTAATCCCAAACTCCTAATCCATCTCTCCCCTTTGGCAACCACAAGTCTGTT